>BQNB010083405.1:0-29045 GCA_026074375.1 Tanacetum coccineum
AAAAGATAAAATATGTATAAGAAAAATATTTGTCAAGAGTTGTTTGAAATGAAGGAGTGAGGTTGGTATTTATAGGCAACAATTTGAATTTTAAATTCTTTACCAAGGGAACAAGACGTGCGACCCACGGATCCAACATCCCCTGGATCCATGCAGTGTATTTGGTGGATCTGTGGGAGGAGATGGGACAAAAATTGTTATTTAGTGATTAACCCCAAATTTATACAAAATATTATTTTGTACTTATTAAAACTAGTTTAATAGATTCTTCTAGAAGAAAATATTTCTTAACATGAATAAGGAAAGATTTTATAGATTTGAGAAGATTTAGAAAGATTTGGAAAGATTGTTTCTACTTGTGGTTAATCCTATTTTATCTTATATGATTAATATAACTAGCTTATAATTAATCATGTGTTAAGTTAAATCATTTGATTAGAAAAGATTTATGCAAATGATAATATTTTTCTTTGATCATTAACTATGTTTATTCCATATTCATACCTTAAGTGATTAGTCGTCGTCAAGTAAACTTTCGACTAAATAACTTGTTTACGTAAACTTTTACGTAGTATGACATTATATTTGTTATTATCAAAACATGAAGATTATTAAATATAATTATTGTTTTTGCATGAATATTTGTATTAACAGGTGTCTTTCAAGAATGTTTATCTTTAAACTTAAATACTCGTTGTCTTAAAAACATGTTATGATTCCGCTGCATTTTACTTAAGCTTCCGCTAAAACTATTTCATTTATGTCAAGAATATTGTAAGACTTATTTTGATTTATCCAAAGCAACGAGTTATGTTTTATCAAACGTCCATATAGTTGTTGTTTACTTGATCTTGTGGGATGTATGCAATGACGTCATGCCTCCGGACACGTATTCCGTCCAGGCCTCATTTGGGGGTGTGAAACTCGCATCAAGATCCACAACATAATCTGAATCCGATTATCTGGCAAGCAAATATTCACGATCACCACTGCAGATGAGTCCAACATTAGATGTCCTTTTCAAATAACGAAAAATATGTTTCATCGCATTTCAATGCTCTTTTCCAGGATGAGCCATATACCTTGACACAACACTCATCGCGTGAGCTATATCCAGCCTCATGTAGACAATAGCATACATTAAACTTCCAACAGCACTGGCAGAGGGTATGTGGGATGTATACTCCATATATGCTTCACTTTGAGGTGAACAAGCAGTGAATAAACAAAAATTGGCCGAAGAAGGAGTATTTATCGATTTTTCTGAATTCATGCCAAAATGAGAAATAATCATCTCGATGTAACTTTTTTATGATAAGAAAAGCTTGCCATGTTTTCGATCTCGAATTATTTCCACACCCAAAATCTTTCGAGCTGCTCCCAAATATTTCATATCAAATTCTGTATTGAGACGAACCTTCAACTTGTTAACCTCCTCAATGTCTTTAGCTACTACGAGCATATCATCAATGTACAAGAGTAAGTAGATACGTGATCTTGATGGTGCCTTTTTATGATAGACACAACAATCATAAGCACTTATACTAAAACCATCTTTACCATAAAACTTCTAAATCTTTTTTACCACTGTCTCGATGAATGTTTCAAACCATAGAGAGATTTTTGGAGCTTACAAATGTAGTCTTCTTTGCCTTAAGTAACGAAGCCTTCGGGTTGGCTCATATAAATTTCTTCCTCAAGGTTACCATGAAGAAATGCAGTCTTTACATCTAATTTCTCCAACTCTAAGTCATGATGTGCTACTAAGGAGAGTAACACACATATAGATGTATGACGTTTGAGAAAATATCATTGTAGTCGATTCCTTGTTTTGGCTATATCCCTTCGCGACTAAACGTGTCTTGAATCTGATGATGTGTGATCCTAGTAAGCCGGTTTTCATCTTGAAAACCCACTTACAACCAACAACTTTTCTTCTTTCAGGTAGTTTCACCAATTCCCATGTATTGTTCTTATGAAGAGATTTTATCTCTTCACCATAGCCGCAATCCACATATCAGATTATTTAGAAGTAATAGCCTCTTGATAAGTAGCCGGTTCAAGAGACTTCGCCTTTTCAACTACTTGCAATGCATATGCGAAAAAGTCCTCAAAACCAAATTGACTAGGAGCTTTTGTAGTTATACGAGGTCTATCATGGGCTATGGACCTCTCTTGCTCATGTTCCAAATGTGGAAATTTTGTGTGATCAACTGGAAAAGTAAAATCATGGTCCGTATCTCCTAGAACAACGTGCTCTACTTGTTTAGGAACATCCTCCACCTTTTCAGAAACATCATCTTCAAGTTTCGATTTAATCGGATATTGTTACACGTGAAACAAGTAATCCTCATCAAATGTCACATCTCGGCTAAGAATGACTCTTCTTTTAAATGGTAACCAATTCGATAGCCTTTAACCCCACAACCATATTCTATGAAAATTCCTTTCTCGCCTCTCGGGTATAATTTTTCTTCACTAACATGGTAATAAGTGAGGCATCTAAAACACAAAGCTTCAAATAATCTAGGGGCTCCAAAACCAAACTTGAATAAGAGTTTTACAATCAATAGCAGTAGAAGAAGACCTATTGATTAGATAGCAAGCCATGTTGAGTGCTTTAGCCCAAAAAACTTCTGTCTAATATAGAATTCAACAATAAGCATCGAGTTCTCTCTGATAGAGTTTTGTTCACTCGTTCAGCTACCTCGTTTTGTTGAGGAGTGTAACGAACCGTATAATGCCTTTCAATTCCTTTATCTATGCAAAATTCATTAAACTCTCTTTAACAAAATTATAAACCATTATCACTACGAAGACGCTTAATCTTCCTTCCGGTTTGGTTCTCAATAAAAATCTTCTAATGCTTAAATTTCTCAAATGCCTCACTCTTGTGTTTCATCATAAACACCAACGTCATTCTTGAGAAATCATCAATGATCGAGAGAAAATACCAAGCATCACTGAGAGAAGGTACTCGAGAAGGACCCTAATAATCAGCATGAAGATAATCGAGAGTCTCCTTTGTTTGATGAATTGCTTTTGAGAAACTTACTCGTTTTTGTTTCCTGATGACACAATGCTCACAAAACTCTAAGTTAACCACCTTTTGGTTGTCAAGTAGTCCTCGCTTGCTCAATATGACTATGCATTTTTCACTCATGTGACCAAGACGCATATGCCACAACATCATCAAATCTGAATTACTTTCCTCTGAACAAGATACATAAGCAGAACATGTGATAGTTTCACCTTGAAAAATGTAAAGAGAAGAAGAACCTTTAGTTGCTTTCATAACCAACAAAGAACCTTTCAAAACACGAAGTATACCATTCTCATTAGTGAATTTGAAACCATTCGAGTCCAATACACCTAGTAAGATTAAATTTTTTTAAGAGCTGGAACATGGCCAACATTAGTGTAACACCTCACCCGAGAACGAGTCAAATGTCACATTTATGGAATCAATAAACGCAAGCAAAAGACTTTATAAATAGAATAGTTCAACAAATTCACCAAGGACTAAGGAAATAATAGGTCTATAACATAATGACCTCCAAACAAAAAGAAATCCAAATGCATAGTCTAAATGAAAGACAATTCCAAAAATCAAAGTCTGGGGAATTATAAATAAAATGTAGAAAGCCATCAACAAGTCGGTCCACTAAGAGCTCCTAAGCACTCTTCACTCATAACCCGGCTTCCTCTTATTACCTGCCGCAGAGAAAAGGAAAGCGGTTGAGCTAAAAGCTTAGTGAATAGATATAAACAAAATGGATATATCAAGTATGCATAAGTAAACGAAATGGAATTACCATAACTTGGTAACAAAGATTTCATATGTCATAAGAGCTGAACGAAACAGATAGCCAAACAAAACAGATAGAATTACCTTAGCGAAACAAAACGTATAGAAATTCCCTACGAGCTTAAAACAAAAAAACATGCAACATACTTATACCAAATAATCATATATATCTCATAACAAGCTATACAAGGGAGTTGCAATCTCCACGTGTACCGAAACAAAATGGGCAATGAGGTATTCACACCATACTAAGTCATGCACCATAACTGAACTGAACAAAGTACTTAGGATGCATCCATACGCCCCCTACAAATCATATATGGCGAAGTGCATAATAGAGCACACAAAACAAAAGGGAACGCCATGGACTGATCACACCGTCATAGATAGTGTCAGGCCATTGGTGCCTCAATGACGCGGCCATGGTACCTCTATAGCTAGTTAGCTCGGGCATCAAAACAGAACAAAGGGTTCATATAGCATATCAAAACAAAACATATTATGTCCAAAGAATTCTTGTATAAATGAAACAGATACTCTCATATCATGGCAATATCAAATGAAGCATATATCAATGGAATTCAAAGGCTTTTGTCAAATGGGTAGCAACGAATAACGAATCAAAGGCTAGGAAACATCAATAGGGATTTCAAATGTGCAAATAAATACGAATTAAATGTCATAAGAATCTTAAAAAAAAAGGATAGAATATCTGTACGCATAGCGAAACAAACGAAAGTACTACTTAATTGAAGTAATAGGAAAGTCGAGTAAATGTCAAGAATATTCGTACCTTAGCCAAATCTTAACACTAAACAAAATCCAAACTTATATCCTCATCAAATGATCTACATGAATTAAGAAACTAATTATTACAAAAATTGTAACACCCCCAAATTGGGTCGCAGCGGAATAAGGGTTCGGGGCGTGTTACTTCAAGATCAATAGCACAAGATATATAAGAATGACACAAAAAGTCGTTTAAAATGATACATTGGATTTAATTGAAAGACTTAATACAAAAGCATATAGCTTTACTTGTTCATTTTGGAATATTACACAAGTTGACAATACATTTCCCAAAATATGATGCACCTAAATCTTTAAGCGTGCAATCCAAAATGTAACCCAATGCATCCCTGGCATCCCATGCCTATTGATCTCCTGAAAACATTGCTTAAAACGTCAACAATAATGTTGGTGAATTCATAGGTTTGATAAATCAAAATATGCAGGACCGCAAGAATTTTCCCGTGATAATGCAACACATGCAGACTCACAAAAACTAGATACATTTACACTAAGCTCATAGCCACAGAAGCTCGACAATACATTCATGCAATTAAACTATATATTAGCGATTTACGCCCATTACCGATGTCTACCCTAAACATACCAAAATTCGACATGCTATAACGTTCGTTTTCCTGGTTATACAGCTAGACACCCAACGGGGAGGGTTCGTTTCCACGAATAGATCAATTAAATAACATATCGGCGCTCACATAATGTTTAATTCCCAACTACATCGATGCAATATGACAGTGCAACATGGGACTTAATAGGGGTTATTGCAACTAGGCAAACAAAAGTCCCCCAATACTTTGCGTCCAAGCTGTTATAAAACAAAGCATGTTTCCACCCCATAGTTAAAATCATTGAAATCGCGTAAAAATGTGGGGCTATGACTCACCTTGAGTTCAAGATAATCCAAATAACCGGCAAAAAAGCGTCACGTGAAAAGGATCCGAAATGCAACCTAAATTATCATAGGTCGAATAAGTACCAAGTACTTGAATATAATCTTATAGTTGTTACATCGTACTATCGTTCGGGCTATCATAATTAAAGAGGTCATGACATGACGTTCGAGGAGTTAGGACACTTTAAATCGTAAATCCAACAACTCGTCGAAACGCCATCCGAAGAGGCCTCATTATGAAACTCCCTAGTAATATAGTACTTTGATAACCACATAATATTCTATATAGCTCAATCACCAACTAATGGTTTAAATGAAAACATGTTTATAAAAATTAAAATGTTTATAAACATACTTTTGGTAAAATCGTCATAACTTTCACGTTTCTAATCCGTTTCTTGCGTTTCTTATGCCCATCTTTTCGTATTAAGACGAGTTATCATAATTTGACATTTTTCATATTTTGACCCTCTGGTGAACAGTAACTTTTACTGTTCACATCAGACGTGAGTTTTATAAAAATCGTATTCGTCGTCGTAAAACCCGTAAATGTCGTATTTTATTCGTTATAGCTCCGTTTTTAACGATTCTTTCGAGGACGTTCTCGTTTTTGAAAGTTCTATAATTTTATGAGGTTTACAAAAATATAACTTTCTGTCATGAATAGTAACTTTTATAAAAATAGTTTTATAAAAGTTTTAATTGTCGTAAACTCGCGAAATTCATAACTCATTCGTTATTAATTGAAAAATTACGATTCTTATCATTTTGGAATCCTAAAAATATGTATTATTTATTAAAAATATCAAACTAGCTGTTTAATATAAGTTTTATAAAAGTCATTTTATAAACTCCGTTTAATTAACGTATAACTCGTTTTTAACGTAACTTTTTCGTTATTAATCCGTTTAACAAGTTTCTTACCTTTTCGGAATCGTCGTGATTTGTATTATTTTATAAAAACATAAAATCCCCCTGAGTTGGAATTCCGAAACCTACTGTCCCAAAATGATCTTGATATAATTATTTATATAATATGTTTTATATACTTTTCAACCTCACAATTTACCACATAGTCATTTATATAATTAATATAATATCATAATGTTATCACATATAATAATTTCCGAAGTCATATTTTGTCCAAGATCATCAAGATCACAAGTTATTAACTTTACATGAAGTCATAAACTTTCTTACTTAACTTTTAATTACAAGTTTACATATGAACTTTTTATACTTAAACCAAGATTGTACAAGACTTATATATCCTTTATTTCATGATATTACCATCATCATAATATGTGAGAAAGTGTACAAAATCATAATCACAAGAAAAATTATATTTTTCATGTTCAAAAGTATTCCTAATGGTGATTTCACTAAATAGCACATCATATTTATAAAAACTCATAACATGAAAGCATAAAGGTTTAAAATAGACCTTATGATGAATGATGATGATGAGAAACAAATACTAAACCCGCGTTTAGCCTTAAAACCCAAGCTTGCACTTAAGAAACCCTAGTTTTCTCAAGAAAACCCTAATCTTGCTTTTCTTGATTAATACTTGTAAATGGTGATTCAATGGATGAAAACACCTTAGAATGTCTTAGGATAGATGTGTATAGAAGTGTATAGGTTGTATAAAAATTGATATGGGTTTGGTAGAGTGCTTGTGTTATGCCGTGAGCTAGAGAGCACAAGAAAGGAAAAGAAGTTTGATTTTTAGCTAAGGAATACTTGTAAGACTTCTCTTACTAGTAGATATATGTATATATGGTATAGATCTAGTCAAAAGAACAAGGTATGGGGTAGGGATGGCCTCTTAGTCTTAGGTATGGCCATGGGTATGGTCCTTAGTCAAAGAGACATGAAATGACTAGGTAAGGTGTGCATTAATGAGGTAAGGTGTAGATTAAATGGAAGTATGGTGTTCTTTTGACTACTTGGAAGAGTTTTATGATAGTACGTTGCATAAAATGGCAAAGAAATTTCGGCATACATAGATATAAATGATATATTTTGAGTAATATTTATGTATTGGGTAATAAATGTGGGTATATGTTGAAGCGTAGAAAAGTTTTGGTGGTTCCGGAGTGCCTAACGCAATTTAGTCGCGAACGTTATACACTTTACGTTATCCGATAAAAATATAATGAACAAAGTTAATAATTATCCTCAAAATAAATAAATAACCCTTGCTTGATGTAAACATTTAATTGTTTGATGGCCGTTTACATTGAACCTACGTTTTTTTGGCGTACGCGATTTAACTTAACGTTTAAAATTACAAGCAAACGCGTACGACACTAAAAATAAATAGTAGGTTTATCGACGTCGTCAATGACTTGAAAACACAGGGTGTTATAGACATCCCCCGTTAAACGAGCCTTGTCCTCAAGCTCAACGATGCAGCACTTTACGAGAGGTGGTCCAAGGAAGAGGTGTGGATATTCTCGTGAAATGGTTTCACGTCCCCACCAACGGAACTCAGACCCTCTCTTGTGAGTTCCATCGAACTTAACTAATGGAATCCGACTTATCGCTTCTTAAACCGTTTTTAACTTCACGGTCTACTATTTCTAAACGTTTCCTCAACAAAATGGAGTTTGTCGTACCTAATTAAGTCCATCCACGAACGGCTTAATGTTCGTCGGCAGACACACTTTTTCAATTATATACATGAAATGTAATAATGGACTCTGCTCAAGTTCTTCTGGAAGATCAAGATGTAAGCAACTTCTCAACCCTTCTATCACCTTAAAAGGTCCAACATACCAGGGTTATCTTCCCCCCGTTTGCCAAAACGCAACGACCTGCCCTTTCCAAGGCGAGAACTTTAGCATGACTTTGTATCCAACTTGGAATTCCATTGGCTTAAGCGCTTCAAGTCCGCGTAACTCTTCCTGCCGATCACGTGCGCTTGGCATCCTTTTGCCTTGATACTTAAATGATTTTCTCAGTGGCTCTTGGATTGTTTCTGGACTCGAGTATTGAGCTCTCCAACTTCAGTCCCTAACAAACAATGTGAACGACACTTCCGTTCCGACCATAAAGTGCTTCAAATGGTGCGGCTTTGATGCTAGCGGATAGCTATTGTTTGGATTTAAAAATGAAAACTCGACTAATGGCAATGGTTCACCCAACCCTTCCGAAAGTCGATTGCACAAGCACGCAGCATATCCCTCGAGAGTTTTGAATGGTCCTCTCCCTTTGCCCGTTCTGTCTGTGATGTACTCAGTACTGCCTATCCAAATTTGTACCCAAAGCGTTCTGAAGTGACCTCCAGAAATTGGATGCGAATCTCGGGTCACGATCGCAAATGATTGAGACAGGTATTCCATGTCTCGTGACCACCTCCTTCAGGTACATTCTTGCAAGTTTGTCCAAAGGATCAGTCTCCCTCATTGGTGTGAAGATTGCAGACTTAGTGAGCCGGTCAACGATCACCCAAATTGTGTCATAGCCTTGAGACGTCTTAGGAAGCTTTGTAACAAAATCCATGGTGATGTTGTCCCACTTCCATTCGGGTATCTTAGGTTGCACCAACAATCCTGATGGCCTTTGATGTTCGGCCTTGACCTTAGCACAGGTCAAACATTTGCTAACATACGTGGCTATGTCGGCTTTCATGTTGGGCCACCAATATAGCTTTTTCATGTCTTGGTACATTTTGTCGGAACCCGGATGAATAGAGTATTTTGATTTGTGGGACTCGTGCATGATCACAGTCCGCAAATCGCCATAACAAGGTAACCAGCTCCGGCCATTGAGGCACAGGGTTCCATCCGCACGTGGTTCCAACTTTTGCTCTCTAATCGCTTCTGGAAATTTAGCATTTTCAATCAACATTCCCCCAACGTCTTCATTCTTAATGTTCTCGGGTTTTCGCGCTTCGGTCTGAGCATTTAAGATCTGTTTGGGAAGGTCCAAACTAATAGTCATAACCAAGGCTCGAACTCTCAACGGTGGTTCTCGTTCTTTCCTGCTCAAAGCATCAGCAACGACATTTGCTTTCCCCGGGTGATAACGAATATCGCAATCGTAATCACTTAGCAACTCTAACCATCGGCGTTGCCTCATGTTCAACTCTTTTTGATCTAAGATATGTTGCAAACTCTTGTGATCAGTGAACACCGTACACTTAGTTCCATATAAATAATGTCTCCAGATCTTGAGAGCGAACACCACTGCACCAAGTTCCAAATCATGTGTTGTATAGTTCTTCTCATGGATTTTCAACTGGCGTGATGCATAAGAAATCACCTTTTCTCTTTGCATCAACACAGCACCCAAACCTTTCTTTGAAGCGTCGCAGTATGCGATGAAATCTTCGCTTCCTTCAGGTAATGCAAGGATTGGTGCACTGCATAACTTCTGCTTTAACAGTTGAAAAGCTGCTTCTTGTTTATCGCCCCAAACAAACTTGACCTTCTTTTGAGTAAGCTTAGTCATTGGTTTGGCGATCTTTGAAAACCCTTCAATGAATCTTCGATAGTATCCAGCAAGACCTAAGAATTGACGAATCTCCGTCGGTGACTTAGGAGAGGCCCAATCCTTAATGGATTCAATCTTGGCTGGATCCACATGAATTCCTTCACTATCGATCACATGACCGAGGAATTGTACTTTGGGAATCCAAAATTCACATTTGGAAAACTTTGCGTACAACTCCTCTTTGCTTAAGCAATTCTAAGATTATTGCTTAAGTGTACTTCATGTTCTTAGCTTTCTTCGAGTAATCAAATATCGTCAATGGAACAATCACGAATTATCCAGATATGGTTTGCATACCCGATTCATAAAGTCCATGAATACGGCAGTGCGTTTTGGTCAAACCAACGGCATAACTAGAAATTCGTAATATGGCCGTAATGAGTTCTGAAGGCAGTCTTTGAAATGTCTTCTTCTTGAACCCTCTGTTGGTGATAACCTGACCTTAGGTCGATCTTCGAGTAGACACTCGACCCTTGAAGTTGATTAAATAAATCATCAATTCTGGGGAGTGGATAATGGTTCTTCACTGTCAGTTCGTTTAATTCCCGATAGTCAATGCACATCCGGAATGACCCATCCTTCTTCTTGACAAACAAGACCGAAGCTCCCCAGAGTGAGGAACTGGGTCTTATAAAGCCTTTGTCGGACAGCTCTTTCAGTTGCTCTGATAACTTTTTCCTTTCGGAAGGCGCCAATTGATAAGGTGCCCATGCTATAGATGCAACACCAGGTACCAAATCAATTTGAAACTCCACTTGTCGAGTCGGAGGAAGACCCGGCAAGTCCTCAGAAAATACTTCGGGAAAGTCTCGAACTATTGGTATGCCCTTAAGTCGCTTCTTCTCTGACTTGTCTTTAACCTCCTTTGTAGTGACATGTGCCAAAAAGATAGGAAATCCTTTTTGCATGTACTTCTGTGTTTTTGTGCATGAAATGATATTTAATCGTGTCGCATTTCCCGGGTTACTTCCGTCACCATGTATGATTAAGGTTTCATTTCCCCAGGGAATGTGGACAATCTTCTCGGCACACACAATGACCGCTTGGTACTTCGACAACCAATCCATACCGATTATAGCATCGAAACTACCAAGTTCTACGGGTATTAAGTTGATTTTGAATGGGTGATTTAGTAAATTCTCTAATGGCGAGCAAATTCGATAGCGAAATTGTCTTAGGGCGACTAGTAATGTTGGTCCTTGGCATCCTCGGCTTAGGATTTGGTATAAGATGATGCCAACTTTATAGTAAGACGGAGTGAAGGTCTGCTTAGTTGATATGGTTACAATATCGATTTCCCAAGAGTAAACGCTTCTATAATACGCACTCAAAAACATGATATAAGTAAGAAAACTGTTTTCTAACAAGATGGGTTTTAGAGTGACTACTCTCTAGCAACGGCATGGGTACCAGTCTGAATTATAAAGTTGACTCAGGCCATTTATAACTTGGAGGGACAAACATGCATTGCTCATTTTCGTCAAAATAGCGTTAAAATTTTATGATATTCGTAAGAGTAGTTTGTAAGAGTAAATAAGGAACCTAAGTTAATATTGATGAAATTCTCATAATACGATAATTGGATAGATAATTTGAAATCATTCGTACAACTGAAATTTAAGGGAAATACAACGAGAACTCCTAAGGAGATAAAGTCTAAGATAGCTTCAACTTAGGACTTATTAGGCAAAAGAACAACATTTCTCTTCTAAGCATTGATCTATCTTTAATGTTTTTAGGGTCTTGATCGGTTTCCCCTTCTCTTAAGGCATGCACCGCTCCACGTGCTCCAGCACCTCTAGTTTGGTTTTCATGGTGTTCGGGGTTTCTTTCGCTCTGGGGTAATCACTCCTGCAGTGCCCTTGATTCCCACATTCATAGCAATAGCCTCCGATAGAATTTGCTACTTCGCTGGGCTACAACTCGTTCAATTAACTCAATTACCTCTCATCCCTTGATTTAACCAGTTGTCATCATTTCGTAAAAATCACGAGGGAGCCAAAATGTATATTGAAGTTTTCAATCCACCGGAAAATCCAAGACACTAGGATCGTGATCCCAACAAGTAGGTAAGGTGAGACCACGTTATGCGTAGATATAAGATAACAGCAACCATGGCATAAATAAATCCCCATCATACAGTAGCATGATCATAACCAACACTTAGGTTTATACTTAATATACATCGTTTACCAATGAGTAACAGAGTACAAGCATTTTATTAACACACCCACCGAGTATTACTCAAGTTTATGGAAACAAAATAAGCCTACACATGACAAATCTATTTATCCATGGCCAGGGTGCCCTCAAATTCGAGATGCTAGACCCTCTTATTATCTTTAAGTGACTCAACATTCTCTGGTGGTGGTGATGATGAAGGTAGTGCAGCAGCAAACTCGGTAATGCCTGCCATTAGTAAGATGTGGATCGTGGAGTAAAAAAAAAAAAAAATGGTGTTTAAATAGACATCCATACATAACGGATTTTGGTCTCAAAAGACAAGATGATATAGTGTGGAGAGGTGGGTGATGTAGAAGTAGACTCATCAGTCTCAAATGCCTCTGTATTCTTAGCTTGAGGGGACAAGATCATCTGTAGGTACAGCAGAAGGGTCAGCCGAAGCTAGGTGCTCCTCCTCCTCCTCGTCCTCCTCATCCTTCTTAACATCATCATCATCGTTGGCATCATCAGATGATTCATTATCATAATTGTCTCATCCGTCGGCAGGATGGTCAGCAGGATCCTCCTCAGGGTTCTTCCTTATCCCTTCCCGATCGAAAAAGTCAAACAATGTAAGCCTGGTGGAGTAAGGGTTGTTAGGTGAGTCATCAGCAGATAGAGGCTGATCCCATCATTGGTCCCTCCTAGCTTCCTCACAAGAAGCTTACTGGAATTCTATGGCTCAGAATTAAGATAAAAAAAACAAATAAACCCAAGACGCGTAGGTAAACCGTCGATAATGAAAACTAACCTGCTTTGCAACGAGCGAAAACTTAACTTAATATAAATATACTATATAAGTTGGTATGGTAAATATGTAGTAATTCACTCCATGGCATAAATGAAGGATGGTAAGGTATCATATCGATAGCTTAATGTTTAGGTAGCGCATAGGAACCTACAGAGCTATCGTAACTACAGTTGCCTAAAGAAATATTCCTCTATTTATATAAATAACTCTTATATAAATAATTGTAGAGTTGTGCGAAAGAATGCAAACTCATCTTTGTATATATACAATATACCCTCATAGTAATATACGTACTATAATATAAACACGTATATCAATTATGAATGCATCTAGTCCCCACTCAACGCATATCAACTAGTGTGTCCCATAAAAATAAACCCTTTTTATAATGCAATTGTTTGAAAACGGTTATAGTCCAGAGGGAAAAAAGGGGGGGGGGGGGGGGGGGTTTAGTAAAAAAAAAAAATGGGGGGGGGGTGGGGGGGGGGGGGGGGGGGGGGGGGGGGGGGGGGGGGGGGGAAAAAAAAAATTAATTATTATATATTAATATATATAACAAAAACATTTTGACCTGGTTCTCTATAACCTTGGCTCTTGATACCAATCTGTAACACCCCCAAATTGGGTCGCAGCGGAATAAGGGTCCGGGGCGTGTTACTTCAAGATCAATAGCACAAGATATATAAGAACGACACAAAAAGTCGTTTAAAATGATACATTGGATTTAATTGAAAGACTTAATAAAATACAATAGCAATATACTTTACTTGTTCATTGTTGAATATTACAAAAGTTGACAATACATTTCCCAAAATATGATGCACCTAAATCTTTAAGCGTGCAATCCAAAATGTAACCCAATGCATCCCTGGCATCCCATGCCTATTGATCTCCTGAAAACATTGCTTAAAAACGTCAACAAAATTGTTGGTGAATTCATAGGTTTGATAAATCATAATATGCAGGACCGCAAGACTTTTTAGTGATAATGCAACACATGGCCAAACTCACAAAAACAAAGATTACATTTGACACTAGCCCCATGCCACTGAAGCTCGACAATCTTTCTTGCAATTAAACTATATATTGCAATTTACGCCCATCCGGATGTCTACCCTAAACATCCAAAATTCGACATGCTATAACGTTCGTTCCTGGTGATAGCTAGTCACCCGAACGGGGAGGTCGTTTCCCGAATAGATCTATTAAATAACATTCGCGCTCACATAATGTAATTCCCAACTACATCTATGCAATTGACAGTTGCAGACATGGACTTAATTGGTTTATTAGCAACATTAGGCAAACATGTAATCAATACTTGCGTCCAATTTGTAAAACAAAGCATGTTTCCACCCCATAATTATAAATCATTGAAATCGAAAAAATGTGGGGACTAATGAACTCCACCTTGAGTTCAGATAATCCAAATACCGCAGATAAAGCGTCACGTAAAGATCGAAAGCAACTTTCAACCAAAATTATCATAGTTCGAATAAGTACCAAGACCTTGAATCTAATTCTTATAGTTGTTACAGTCGTACTTATCCGTTCGGGGCTATCATAATGAAAGAGGTCATGCATGACGTTCGAGGAGTTAGACACTTGAAATCGTAAAATCCAACAACCGTCGAAACGTCCATCCGAAGAGGCCGTCCTTATGAAACTCCTAGAAATATAGAAATTTTGATAACCACATAATATTCTATATAAGCTCATCACCAACTATGGTTTAAATGAAAAACATGTTGTTTTAATAAAAAATAAAAAATGTGTATAAACATACTTTTCGTAAATCGTTCATAACTTTTCACGTTTCAAATCCGTTTACTTGCGTTTCTTTATGCCCCATCTTTTCGTATTAAGACGAGTTATCATAATTTTGAACATTTTTCCATATTTGACCCTCTGTGAACATAAACTTTTACTGTTCACAAAAAGAGAATCAGACGTGATAGTTTAAAAAATGTATTCGTCGTCGTAAAACCCGTAAATTCGTATTTTATTCGTATAGCTCCTTTTTAACGATTCTTTCGAGGACGTTCTCGTTTTTGAAAGTTCTATAATTTTATGAGGTTTAAAAAAATATAACTTTCTGTCATGAATAGTAACTTTTATAAAAATAGTTTTATAAAAGTTTTAATTGTCGTAAACTCGCGAAATTCATAACTCATTCGTTATTAATTGAAAAATTACGATTCTTATCATTTTGGAATCCTAAAAATATGTATTAAGGTATTAAAAATATCAAATATCTTTTAATATAAGTTTTTATAAAAGTCATTTTTTTAAACCTCCGTTTAATTAACGAATAACTCGTTTTTAACCGTAACTTTTCGTTATTTAATCGTTTAACAATTATCTACCATATCAGAATCGTCGTGATTTGTATTATTTTATAAAAACATAAAATCCCCTGTTTGGAATTCGAAAACCTACTGTCCCAAAATGATCTTTTATATAATTTATTTATATAATATGTTTTATATACTTTTCAACCTCACAATTTACCACAAGTCTTTTATAATTATATATATCATATGTTATTACATATAATATTGTCCGCAAGTTCATATTTTCCAAGATCGATCATGAATCACAAGTTAATTACTATTAATTTACATGAAGTCATAAACCTTTCTTACTTAACTTTTAATTACAAAATATACATATGAACTTTTTATACATAAACAAGATTGTACGAAGACTTATATAATCCTTTATTCATGATATTACCACAATCATAATTAAGTGAGAAAGAGTACAAAATCATCAATCACAAGAAAATGATCCTATTTATCATGTCAAAAGTATTCCCTAATTGTGATTTAAACTAAATAGCACATCATATTTATAAAATACTCCATAACAGGAAAGCATAAAGGATTTAAAATAGACACTTATGATGAATAATGATCGATGAGAAACAAATACTAAACCCGCGTTTAGCCTTAAAAGCCCAGATGACACTTAAGAAAACCCTAGTTTTCTCAAGAAAACCCTAATCTTGACTTTTCTTAAGACATGATTTAATACTTGTAAATGGTGATCAATGGATGAAAAACACCTTAGAATGTCTTTAGGATAGATGTGTATAGAAGTAATAGGTTGTAAAAATTGATATGGGTTTTGGAGAATGCTGTGATATAGACTTATAGCTAAGAGCAACCAGAAAGGAAAGAAGTTTGATTTTTAGCTAAGGAATACTTGTAAGACTTCTCTTACTAGTAGATATATGTATATATGGTATAGATCTAGTCAAAAGAACAAGGTATGGGGTAGGGATGGCCTCTTAGTCTTAGGTATGGCCATGGGTATGTTCCTTAGTCAAAGAGACATGAAATGACTAGGTAAGGTGTGCATTAATGAGGTAAGGTGTAGATTAAATGGAAGTATGGTGTTCTTTTGACTACTTGGAAGAGTTTTATGATATTACTTGCATAAATGGCATGAATTTCGGCATACATGAGATATATATGATATATTTGAGTAATTTTTATGTATTGGGTATAAATGTGGGTATTTGTTGAAGCGTAGAAAAGTTTTGGTGGTTCCGGGAGTGCCTAAACGCAATTTATCGCGAAACGTATACACTTTACGTATCCGATAAAAATAAAATGAACAAAGTTAATAATTATCCTCAAAATAATTATATAACCCTTGCTTGATGTAAACATTTAATTGTTTGATGCCCGTTTACATTGAACGCTAATTTTTGGCGTACGCGATTTAACTTAACGTTTACAATTTAAAGCAAACACTTACAACACTAAAAATAAATAGTGGGTTTATCGACGTCGTCAATGACTTGAAAACACAGGAGTTTAAGCTATCAAAGAGAAGAAGTCAAATGGTACTGACCGGTCATAGCACTAACCAAAGGAGCGTACGGATTTCCTAGTATATTATGATGCGCGGAGCAAGGATTTGGAAGTATACTTAGTCGAAGAGAGAGGGAGATTGCTTGTACGTTGCGACATCTGAAGGTTCTTATGAAGGATTGCATGACTAACGTGGTAGGTTTTGCCCTATAATACTAGAGGCATTAAGTGAACGAGACGTGGAGAGTGATCTATACGGATCATAAACGTTTCCAACACACTTTCAATCAGAAGGATTGAACATGAGGCAGAGTCGATGGATGAAGTTATTTAATGAGTACGGTTTCGAGGCCAAGTACCATCTGGGAAAGGCAAATGTAGTTGTTGAATCGTGGAGTAGGAAAAAGAGTGAAGCCAAGAATAAGTTCTGGATTGACGTATGACGATTCAAGCTAAGATCGAGAAAGGATGTTGGTGTTATAAGATAAGACGTCCAAAGCAAAGAACGCGTCAACATAAGAAGTTGTGTGGCTTTCACCAACGAGTGTGAAAAGAGATGGAGAGTTGTGGTGTACAATATTGGTTAGACAAGTTCGGGATCTCCAGTTGGAGAGATGTAAGGACCTTGGCTATGGAAGAGGCGTATACAATAAAGTATCCTATCCATCCTGGAGCGGATGCGACTTAGTGTGGTCTTAGGTATCAATTGGATGGACGAGTATGAAGAAAACAAGCTAGTACGGTAGTAAGTATTCATCGTGTGTAAAATTGGAAGATGAGTAAAAAGGGTCTCAGGAATTGTTTGCTACGTACCTGAAAATATCGCTAGTGGAAATAGAAAAAGATAACTATGGATGTATTGCTAAGTTGAGCAAGTTTGAGTAATGTATACGATGCGATTGCGTGTAGTCATTGGACGTGACTAATCACCCCATTTCCTAGCTATGCTTAGACGGCGTAATGTGATGTTTAGAGTAGTTGGGATACTACCTTTTCGTGAGAAGAGTTTGTCCTAAGGTAGGGATTGACATTCGGGTATTGAGATGTGCTTATCACTTAGAGCCTTTTGTGGAAAGGAATGTAGGTTACCGTTTCATGGGCAGTAACTAGAGACAGCGAGATTGGATGAACCAAATTTGGTTCAAGGATTATGCTAGTATGAGGATTAACCGTTAGACTATTGAGGCTGTAATTAAGTTTGTACTCTAGTGACTCATTTGAAGGATGTTTCGATAAGTATGGTAAGTGATACCAAGGTACGTTAGGTCCATTTGAGGATTTTTGAAAGATTAGGCATTAAGAATACCTAAAAGAGTGAGGAGTGTGCATAGACACGTTTCGCGTGTCCCAAAATTTGAAGTAATTTTGGTAATGGCAAGTTGCATGTAGCCTTTAGAGGTAATTAAAGTAGGCAAAACTATGGTTTTGCTAAAGAACTAGTAGAAATTAATGTTCATTGAGTTAAGATTCGATTGAGGACTCGTAGGAGAGTATTTAAGACTTCAGGTAAACTAAGTACACACACTTGTTACGTTTTATACAAGGAATCATTGGGATTTCTGTAAAAATCGGTACGTAAGGTTTCTTTGTAGACCTTAGTAATGCCCTAGATGTGTTTGTGATTTGGTTAAAAGTTATTTTTATGAATAACACTCGAAGTCTAGCCGATTCTTTAAACGTTGGGCTTTGTAACAACTATAACATTGGTGTCAAGACAAGAGTTCTTGTTTGATGAGTTGCGAGACCGGATTGTAAATGGACGTTGTTACCAAGCTTAAGGTTTTTGAACGAGTTTCCTTATGACGGGCGAAGGCTCCAGGTAGACATATTTTTCTTTTCTATCGTGATGTGTTTTTGTGTTTGCTAATTGCAAACCCATTTGAGGGTAAGCAAAGTCTATTAGAGTTGGATCAGATTGTAGAAATTGGGATGAGCTTAAGGTTGAGAAGACTTTTTTGTTTTGTCAGGAACCGTTGATGTGTGGACCAGAGGTCATGAGTAAAAGCAAAAGAGTGGATAGCATTAAGTAAAAGTTCGTTGGGAATTCGAAGCGAGTCCTGAGCTTTACTTGGAACGCAAGTCAAATGAAGGTCTAAGGTCCTCAGTTGTTTGTCGATAGTGCTAATGCCTCGAGTAGTTAAATCTCGGGACGAGATTTTCTCAAGGTGGGGATACTGTGACAACCGTGGCTTGAGCAGGTAGTCAAACCGTAGTGTTGACCTAAATAACTGTTCTATAAGTATGGTTTATGGTTATATGTGATCAAAATGATTTATGTTGTGTTTGTATGTGTTTATATAGACGGGTACTAGTTAATCAATCTATTGGGTGTGATCATCTCAATGAGATTGGATAGAAGGTGAAGTATGTTAGTTCATTTTGTTCACTTTGCAGTGATTGGGGAAATGATGAACGGTGATTGAAGCGGTTTCGCGTAAATTGTGTAAGTAATTATCCGTATATACGTATTTTTGTGTTTAGGTGAATTTAAGATAAGTTAGGGTTTTGGAGGTTAAGTTGAGAGAAATGAGTTATTTGATGGAGAAATTTCATTTTAACCACTTATAGTGATAATGGAATTGATTGGGTATTTTGAGAGAATTGGATTGGTTAATATGTGGATCTCTAGGTGATGGATTAAAAATGAGAAGTGTGTCATTTGTGAAAGAAATGAGTTTGTTAAAATATGAGAGTTTTGGAAAGACTTTCTATTTTTAGAAAGTGAATTTGGAAATGAAAAGTTATTTTTAGAAAGTAGTTTTCAAGCAAAATGGTTTAACAAATTAGCTTAGGTTTTTATAAAACTTAAGGTATAGAGATAATTAATTAATTAATAAAAGAAAAGAAAAAAAATATTTTTTTAGGCATGAATAGTAAAATCCGAAAATTAGAAAAGAAAAAAAAGAAAAGAGTTTGAATTGAAATCAAATTGTAATTAGATTTATCTAGGGATTTCCTTGTGGCCTATAAATACCAAACTAATCCATACAAACCCTTCCCCTCCATTATTTGGCCGATCCAAGGAAGAAAAAAAAAGAGCTAGGGTTTTCTTTGCTAAGGTAAATTTTCTAATCTTGTTCAATTCTAGTTTTAATTTTTCAATTCTAGTAATCCAACATGATGGATTAGGGTTATAAATTAGGAGTTATAAATTAGTAGGGTTTATCAATTAGGGTTTTATATTTTTGTAAGTTTATGATGCTAAGATGATTTTTGATCATTAGTTTGATTGCTTACATGATTTGGTTAGGCGTTTTGGTCTAGATCGCTTGAATTAGTCATTTAATTCACTGCAGAATTTTAGGCAGTTTTGTTTTGATCATAACTCGGTCATAAAAGATCAAATAAATAATTTACAATATACTAGAGATAACCTCAGAGAGTCTACTTTTCAGAAAAGTCGGCCTCATGAGTTTTTATGGTCGGGAAGTGGGTCGAATGGTCGTTACAAAATCAGTGTGTAAAATAGTGACGAATTTCAGTTTTGGTTTTGAATTTTTTAAAAATACTTAGACATTGAGATAGAGGCTCTAAATCACGTGGAAATTATTTCATATATTTTGTGAGCCCCCTGAATTTTTGCTAAGGTCATAGTGAGGTCTAAGTTGGTTAACCAATGTCATACTTTTAGAAGGTCAGATTCTGGACGAATTCTGGACACATTGGATTAAGGAATTTCTAAAGGGTAATTGTAAAAGGGTAATGACTTTGGGAGAGCTACTGGAGTTTCATAAGACATATAAGTAGCTTATCAATTTTTGGTTTGAATTATGAGAGTGTTTAAGTAGGGTATTTGGTGTGTACAAGTGAAGGTAAAATTCTGCTCTAAAACAGAAAATTGTTAAGGATAATTAGAGTTGTAAAACACGTGTATATTAATTGAGTAAGGTATGAATTGTGTATAGAACTATGATAGACAAAATCCATAGTGTTGTTGTACCGTTTCCATTCAGGTATCTTAGGTTTGTACCTCAATCTGATGGCCTTTGATGTCTGGGTGACCTTAGCACAGGTCAACACTTGCTAACATAGGTGGCATGTCGATTTCATGTTGGACCAAAATAGTTTCTTCATGTCTTGGGACATTTTGTCAGAACCGGTATGTATAGTGTACTTTGATTGTGGGATCGTGCATGATCACAGTCCGCAATCTCCTTAACAAGGTAGCCAACCTCTGCTATGATGTATAGGGTTCCATCCGCACGTGTTGTCAAATTTTGTTCTCTAATCGCTTCTGGAAATTTAGCATTTTCAATCAACATTCCCCCAACGTCTTCACTCTTAATGTTCTCTGGTTTTCGCGCTTCAGTCTGAGCATTCAAGATCTGTTTGGGAAGATCCAAGCTAATAGTCATGACTAAGGCTCGAACTCTTAATGGTGGTTCTCGTTCTTTCCTGCTCAAAGCATCAGCAACGACATTTGCTTTCCCCGGGTGATAACGAATATCGCAATCGTAATCACTTAGCAACTCTAACCATCGGCGTTGCCTCATGTTCAACTCTTTTTGATCTAAAATGTGTTGCAAACTCTTGTGATCGGTGAACACCGTACACTTAGTTCCATATAAATAATGTCTCCAGATCTTGAGAGCGAACACCACTGCACCAAGTTCTAAATCATGAGTCGTATAGTTCTTCTCATGAATTTTTAACTGGCGTGATGCATAAGAAATCACTTTTTCTCTTTGCACTCTAATTACAAGCGCCAAAATCAATTCTCTGGAAAGCGTCGCAGTATGCGATTGAAGTTCGTTCCTTCAGGTAATGCAGGATTGGGCACTGCACAACTTTTTGCTTCAATAGCTAAAAAGCTGCTTCTTGTTTATCGCCACTAAATTGGACCTTCTTTTGAGTAGCTTAGTCATTGGTTTTGGACGATCTTTGAAATACCCTTCAATGAATCTTCGTAGTACCCAGCAAAGACCTAAAAATGTCGAATCTACGTTGGTGACTTAGGAGATGGTCCAATCTTTATGGATTCTATCTTGGCTGGGATCCACTTGTTCCTTTCACTATCGATCAGGGACCGAAGGAACTGTACTTTAGGGGATCCATAATTCACATTTGGAAAATTTTGAATTACAACTCCTCCTTTCTTCAACAACTCCCATTTTTATCTTCAGATGCTCTTCGTGCTCTTGTTGCTCTTGGAATTAGATCAAATCATCGTCATTGAGACAATTACGACTTGTCCAGATAAGGTTTGCATACTCGGTTCATGAGGTCCATAAACACAGCAGGTGCGTTGGTCAAACCAAACGGCATAACTTGAAATTAGTATGGCCATAACGATTCTGAGGTAGTTTCGGAATGTCTTCTTTTCGAACCTAATTGGTGATAACCTGACCTTAGGTCGATTTTCGAGTAGACACTCGACCCTTGAAGCTGATCAAATAAATCATCAATTCTTGAGAGCGGATAACGGTTCTTCACCGTTAGTTTATTCAATTCCCGATAATTAATGCACATCCTGAATGATCCGTCTTTCTTCTTGACAACAAGACCGGAGTCCCTAGGGTGGGTAATGGGTCTTGATATAGCTTTATCGGCAGTTCTTTCAGTTGCTCAGAAACTCTTTCATCTTAAGGCGCCAATCGATAAGGTGCCCGTGCTACAGGTGCAGCACCAGGTACCAAATCAATTTGAAACTCCACTTGTCGAGTCGGAGGAAGACCCGGCAAGTCCTCAGGAAATACTTCGGGAAAGTCTTGAACTATTGGTACGTCCTCAAGTCGCTTCTTCTCCGACTTGTCTTCAACCTCTTTTGCAGTGACATGTGCCAAAAAGATAGGAAATCCTTTTTCCATGTACTTCTGCGTTTTAGTGCACGAAATGATGTTTAATCGTGTCACATTTCCCTGGGTACTTCCATCACCGTGTATGATTAAGGTTTTATTTCTCCAGGGGATGCGAACAATCTTTTCGGCACACACAATGACCGCTTGGTACTTCGCCAACCAATCCATACCGATTATAGCATCGAAACTACCAAGTTCTACAGGCATTAAGTTTATGTGGAATTGGTGGTTTAGGAAGTTTAATGTGCAACCCTTAAGTATAGTGTTTAACCCAATTATCCTCCCGTCAGCTAGTTCGACATCATAATAGTGATCTAGGGTAGATGGTGTGATGTCAATTTGGGAGCTAAATGTAGTAGACACAAAACTTCGATCGGCACCCGTATCAAATAAGATATAAGCATAGCGGTTGTTTAGAAGGAACGTACCCGCAACGACGTTGTCTGGGTTTGCCTCCGCATTTCCAACCACATACACCTTCGCTGGAGCCCTGTCATTTCCAGCTTGATTACCACGGTCATTGTTTCTCAGTCTTGGGCAGTTTCTTTTAAAATGGCCTTGAGCTCCGCACTCAAAGCAACCATTGCCCTGCTGATTATTGTTGTTGTTGTTACGGTTGTTGTTGTTGTTAGCAGGCCGTATCCTACAGTCCCTGGCCAGATGGCCAAACCTATTGCAGTTATTACACCTAGGTGGACAAGGACCTGCTTCATGATGACAATTACACTTGGAACATAGAGGCTTAGACCCGGCGTATGATTTCCTGTCACTATTGCCTGCGGTGTAGGCCTGGCCTGTGTTCTGCCTCTTATTCTGTTGGTTTTGATTGTTCTTGGAAAGATCATCATTCTTTCTTTTCCTTTCTGCCTGACGTTCAGCATAGGCATGGGTCTTATCCTCCATCAACTCAGTTGTAAACTCAATAACTTCTTGCATGGTCTTCGATTTTGATGCCTTTACACTGCCAAGTATCATATCGGGCAATCCACCGATATACTTTTCAATCTTGTCTACCTCTTCTGGGAACATTTAACAGTTGTCATCATTTCTTGAAAATCACAGGGAACAAAATGTATATGAAGTTTCATCCACAGGAAAATCATGCCACTCCGTGATCCCAACATATATGTAAGGTGAGACCACGTTATGCAAAGATATAAGATAACGGCAACCATGGCGTAAATAAATCCCCATCATACAGTAGCATGATCATAACCAACAGCGTAGGTTAATACTTAATACATCGTTTACATGAGTAAAAGAGTACAAGCTTTTTATTAACACTACCAACCGAGTATTACTCAAGTTTAGTGGGATATAATACAAAACAAGCTACACTGACAAATCTATTTGTCTATGGGCCAGGGTGCCTCTCAAGATTCTAGATGCTAGCCTCTTATGTTATCTTTAAGTGACTTAATATTCTTTGGTGATGATAAAGGTAGTGCAGCAGCAACTCAGTAATGCATGCCTCAGTAGATGGTGATCGTGGAGTATGGTATTAAATAGATATCCGTACTGCACGGGATTTGGTCTCAAAAGACAAGATGATATGGTGTGGAGAGGTGGGTGGTGTAGAAGCAGACTTATCAGTCTCAAACCCTTTTTATATCTTCGTGTTTTTTACAAATATATTTTTTTTTTTTTTTTTTTTTTTTTTTTTTTTTTTTTTTTTTTACAAAAACCCCAAAATTTTTTTTTTCCCCCCCCAATTTTTTTTTGTTTTTTTTTTTTTTTTTTTTTCATGGGACAGGATCATCTGTAGGTATCGCAGAAGGGTCGGCCGAAGCTAGGTGCTCCTCCTACTCCTCGTCCTCCTCATCCTTCTCAACATCATCGTCATCGTTGTCATCATCAGATGACTCATTATCATAATTATCTCATCCGTCGGCAGGATGGTCAGCAGGGTCCTCCTCAGGGTCCTCCTTATCCTCTTCTGGACCGGAGTCAGTAATGTAGCCTGGTGATAGGGCTGTAGGTGAGGCATCAGCAGATAGAGGCTAATCCTTCATTGATCCCTCTATCTCCTCATCAGAAGCTCACTGGAATCTCCATGGCTCAGAATTAATATAAACAGACGTGTAGGTAATCGTCGATAATGAAAAAATAACTGCTTGCAACGAGCAAAACTTAACTTATATAAATATATTATGTAAGGCTGGTATGGTAAATACAAGTATACACTTATGGCATAAATGAATGATGGTAAGGTATCATATTCGATAGCTTAATGTTTATGTAGCGCTTAGGACCTACGAGCTTATCGTACTACCTTGCCTAAAGAAATATTCCTCTATTTATATAAATAGCCCTTATATAAATAATTGTAGAGTTGTGCGAAAGAATGCAAACTCATCTTTGTATATATACAATATACCCTCATAGTAACGTACGTACTATAATATGAACACGTATATGCATCATGTAAGCATCTAGTAAAACTAACTAATGCAAACAACTAGTGTATGTATATCGTAAAAAAATCCCTTTTTATGAATGCAATGTTTGAAAACGGTTATAGTCCAGCAAAACATTTGACCTGGTTCTCTATAACCTTGGCTCTGATACCAATCTGTAACACCCCCAAATTGGGTCGCAGCGGAATAAGGGTCCGGGGCGTGTTACTTCTCAGATCAATAACACAAGATATATATAGAACGACCAAAAAGTCGTTTTAAAACTGATACATTGGATTTAACAAATATTTGATACAAATAGCCCGAAGCTTTAACTGTACCTTTATTCTTATTACTAAGATACTGGTTCACAACACCTGAGTTCCCATAAACAATACAAAACCATATCTTTAGCATGACTTCCCAAAACAAAATCACCAATGTATCCTTGGCACCTTATGCTTACTGATCTCCTGAAATTATTGCTTTAAACGTCAACAATAATGTGGTGAATTCATTAGGTTTGATAATTATAATATGCAGGACGCAAAGAATTCCCGTGTATAATGCACAATGAGATATCAAAAACCAGATTTTTTTTTAATAAAAACAAACCTATACAAATCATATAACTATTTTTATTTTTTTTTTTTAGTTAACAGAATAAATATAAAACGTACCATTTTTTTTTTTTTTTTGTTTTTTTATTTTTTAGAGAAAGTAGATATGTAGAAAATCTTATTAATTAATTTTTAGTATGAATTTTTTTTTTTTTTAATTTTTTTTTTTAAAATTTTTTTTTTTTTTTATTTTTTTTTTTTTTTCTTTAAGTGTTCCTCATCACTCATTTTTTTATAAAATACACAAAATTTTTTTATTATGACATATTCTTTATTTCCTAGCTCATGACACTGAAGCTCGACGATCTTTCTTGCCAATAATATATATTGCAATTTCTGCCCGATTAGATGTTTAACCCGAAACATCCCCAAATTCGACATGCTATACGTTCGTTCCCGGTGATAGCTAGTCACCCGAACGGGGAGGTCGTTTCCCAAATAGTTCTTTATAACTTCGCGCTAACAGAATGTTATTATACAACTACATCTATGCAAATTGACAGTCATGATAATGGGCTCAACTTGGGTTATCGCTACTTATGGCAAACATTGTATTCAATATAAAATATCCACTTGCGTCTTTTTATAAAACAAAGCTTGTTTCCACCCCATAATTTATAAATCTTTAAAATCGTAAAATGTGGGGCTATGAACTCTCCTTGGAGTCTGATATCCAAATATCACAAATAAAGCGTAGCAAATCCGTCAAATGCAACTATTTAATTTAGGTACCGTATTAGTACATGTACTTCAATTAACTAACATCATATTACAGGTCTATGTAGTTCATAATACTATCGTTTTCGGGCTATCATAATTAAGAGGTCATGTAGTGAACGTATGAGGAGCTAGGACACTTTAAATCGTAAATCCAGCAACTCGTCGATACGCCACCCCGGAGAGGCCTCATTATGAAACTCCCTAGTAATATAGTACTTTGATAACCACATATAATTCTATACAGCTTAATCACCATCTAATTGTTTTGGAAAAATTGCGTTTAATTAGTTAAAACGTTTATAATTATCGTTGTAGTAAAACTGGCGTAACTTTCGCGTTTTAAGTCCGATTTTGACGTTTCTTATGCCCACGCTTTCGTATTAGGACGAGTTATCATAATTTGACATTTTCATATTTTTGACCCTCTGATGAACAGTAATTTTACTGTTCATACCAGTTATAGAGTTATTTTTATAGTTTTAATTATCGTAAAACCCGTAAACGTCGTATTTTATTCGTTATAGCTCCGTTTTTAGCGATTCTTTCGAGCACGTTCTCGTATTTGAAAGTTCTATTTATTTATGAGGTTTAAAAAAATAAATATTTCTGTCATGAACAGTAACTTTTATAAAAATTGTGTTTTAGTAAAACTGGCGTAACTTTCGCGTTTTAAGCCCGATTCTCGCGTTTCTTATGCCCATCTTTTCGTATTAAGACGGGTTATCGATATTTGACATTTTCATAAATTTTGTCCCCTGATGAACAGTAACTTTTACTGTTCATAACAGACATGAGTTTTATACAATTCGTATTTGTTGTCGTAAAACCCGTAAATGTCGTATTTTATTCGTTATAGCTCCGTTTTTAACGATTCTTTCGAGGACGTTCTCGTTTTTGAAAGTTCTATAATTTTATGAGGTTTACAAAAATATAACTTTCTGTCATGAATAGTAACTTTTATAAAAATAGTTTTATAAAAGTATTAATTGTCGTAAACTCGCGAAATTCATAACTCGTTCGTTATTAATTGAAAAATTACGATTCTTATCATTTTGGAATCCCAAAAATATGTATTATTTGTTAAAAATATCAACACTTGCTGTTTATACAATTTTTATAAAATGTTTTTATAAAAATTCTTTTACGACTCCGTTTAATAGCGTATAACTTGTTTTTAGCATAACTTTTTCGTTATTTATCCGTTTGACAAGTTTCTTACTTTTTCGGAATCGTCGTGAAATGTATTATCTTATAAAAATATAAAATAAGTATATTTTTAAGACACTTTGGGACAGAATGTTTAACTAACATTCATAAGTCCATTTTTGACCTAGTTTTTATGTTTTACCACTTTAGACTTTTTAAGCTTAATTAAGATTGTAAAATACTTAGGTATCCATTTATAACTTCATATTACTAACCATAAAACATGTGTATAAGTTCATAAAACTATATTTACAAGAAAATTCCAAGTTTACAAGTTAAACATGTCCTAATGGTGATTTCACTATATAAATATCACATATGCATATAATCATATAAATGAAAAGTTAAGGGCTTAAGATAACCTTAATGAGATGATGTAGGATGATGAAAATAAGTGCTAAACCCTTGTTTAGACTTTAAAACCCTAGCTTTCCATTTTAAAACCCTAGTTT
The DNA here is from genome assembly GCA_026074375.1 of Tanacetum coccineum. Classification (NCBI taxonomy): domain Eukaryota; kingdom Viridiplantae; phylum Streptophyta; class Magnoliopsida; order Asterales; family Asteraceae; genus Tanacetum; species Tanacetum coccineum. The sequence goes on from BQNB010083405.1 coordinate 27,998, forward strand.
CACTTTTCTTGATTAACACTTGAAAATGCTTAGCCAATACTTGGAAATACCTTAGAATATCTTAGGATGGATGTGTATAAGTGTGTATGGGTTGAATAAAATTTTGTATGGATTGTGTTGGGGGCTTGGTGTATGCCGTAGCATATAGAGAGACAAAGGGAGGGGTTTTGGTGATTTTTACCAAGTGTTATACTTGTATCTTTTCTCTCATCACTAGATACATGTATATAAGGTGCAAGTCTTAGTCAAAGGGACAAGGTAAGGTCCTAGGGATGGTCTTTGGTCTTAGGGATGGGTGATTGGTCTTAGGGATGGGTTTATGAGTCAAAGAGACAAAGTATGGTGTAGCTTTAATGAGATATGATGTACATTGACCAAAGTGGAAGAGTTTCTTGTATATGTGCTAAAATTTCGGCATACATATGATATGTATGATATATTTTGAGTAAACTTTATGTATTGGGTATAAATGTGGGTATTTGTTGAAGCGTAGAAAAGTTTTGGTGGTTCCGGGAGTGCCTAAACGCAATTTATCGTGAAACGTATACACTTTACGTATCCGATAAAAATAAAATGAACAAAGTTAATAATTATTCTCAAAATAATTATATAAACCTTGCTTGATGTAAACATTTAATTGTTTGATGCCCGTTTACATTGAACGCTAATTTTTAGCTTACGCGATTTAAACTTAATTCATAAAATTACAAGCAAACGCGTACAATACTAAAAATAAATAGCATAGTTATCGACGTCGCCAAAGACTATAAAACACAGGGTGTTATAGACTTCCCCAGTTAAATGAGCCTTGTCCTCAAGGCTCACGATGCAGCACTTGACGACGGTGTGGTCTTGGCGAAGAGGTGTGGATATTTCTTCTTGAATTGATCTTTGCGTTCCCATGTGAAGTTTCTGAATCGGCTTCCCCCCAAACCAACATCCCTATCTTAAGCAGATTCTGAAACATTAATATAGCTTGAACAGACTTCTACTTGTCATCAAAATGCACAGCGGAATTTTGTAGAAGTCAAACCACACAAGCGACCAC
>BQNB010083406.1:0-23630 GCA_026074375.1 Tanacetum coccineum
TACGATTAACTATTAAACTATGAACTATTATAAACAATAAATATACGGGGTGACCGAGTCTTTTACTCATATCTAACAAGATCTATTCAGTAAATGATCTATCAGTGACCGATACTTTTTGTGTTTCTAACAATCTCTCCTTAAGGGAGGTTACTCCAATTTACAAAGACTTAAACCTAGCATACTATGCTTTAACTTTAGTCTTAAGCTCGTAGTCTTCCTTTTCTTTTTCCATTCTCTTGTGAATATGGTGTAGAGATCATTTGTTGGGACTTAAAGACTTCAAGATGATTATTAGAGTTACTGCTGCTCAGGTATACATTAGTGCTGTCAAGCATAAGTTAGTAATGTTAGTATTAAGTTACTGCTGCATGTTGAAGTTAAGACTGTTCAGAGTTGAAGATTGAAATATATGCCAAGTAGTTAGTGCTGCTAGTAGTAAAGTTAAGACTGCTAGTACACAGTTACTACTGTTAGTATATATTAGTACTACTAGTACTAATGTTACTTCTGCTTATGTTTATTAGTGTTGTTGGTACAAAAAGTTTATACTGATAGATTACAACTGTTAGAAGACTTACTATTGTTAGAAGGATAAAGACGAGTAAAGAGATAAGGATTACTTAAAGATGAAGATTAGAAGATAATTATAGAATAGATTGTATCATAATATTCTATAAGTTTATGTTTATCTTTAGTATATGTTGTAAGCCGCCTAGGACTCCTTAGTCTATAAAAGGAGGGTCTAGGGCATTAGTTGATATACAAGTTCTCATAGTTATCAAGTCGATTTAGAAAAGCTTCAAGGTTGTAAACCCTAGTACTAGTGAAGAGTACTCGTATTATTGATCGAATAATATTAGAGCATTTGGTTATCTCTTTGTTCATTTACAATTATTGTTCTATTTATTATACTTCTAGATATTAAGGTGTAGATTCCGCATACACTTTAGTATACATACAAAGTTTCTACAATAAGTTATTTTGGATTTATTTAAGGTAATTTAACCTTAGACAAGCTAAGGAATCGATCAAGGATTGGGATCAACAAGTGGTATCAAAGCTTAGCTTTGAGAAACTTTAGTCTAGAAGTCATGGAATTTGAATCTGCACATAGTAATACTACTGCTAAGCTACCCATACTCAAACTAGGTGAGTATGAGATGTGGGTGATAAGAATTAGGTAGTACTTCCAGGTACAAGACTATGCTCTATGGGAGGTCATAGAGAATGGTAACTCATGGGTATCTGTACCACAAACAGCACAAGAGAATGGTACTTTAGTTAGAAAGATGTCAGTACCTGTAACTGCTAAAGGAAAGACCAACAAGAAGAATGATGTGAAGGCTAGAAGCTTGCTACTTATTGCTCTTCCTAATGAACATCAGCTTACATTTAGTTAGTACACTGATGCTAAAACAATGTTTGCTCTTATTGAAACATGATTTGAAGGTAATGAAGCCACTAAGAAAACACAAAAGACACTTTTGAAGCAACAATATGAAAATTTTAGTGCATCAAGCACAAAGTCTCTTGACTCTATCTTTAATAGGCTCCAAAGATTGTTAGTAGGCTTGCAATTTTGGGTGTGGTCATCGCTCAAGAAGACTTAAATTTAAAATTTTTGAGCAGCTTGCCTCCTGAGTGGAATAATCATATTGTTGTTTGGATAAATAAGGCTGAAATTGAAACAATGAGCATCGATGATTTGTACAACAACTTTAAAATTGTTAAGCAAAGTTAAAGAATCTTGTTGCGTGCAAGTAGTGGTGCTCAAAACTTGGCCTTTATTAATCCAAGCATAGCTGTTACTAACGATGTTAATACTGCTAAACCTGCATATTGAAGTTATTATGTTAGCCTAATTGTTAACTATGTTTGTCCTAAGTTAGGGGGGGGGGGGTTTGCTGCTTCAGTGGATAATGTGTGATGCTTTTGGTTAAGAACTAATGGTTTAATATCCTAAACAGGATGCTTAGAGTAAATTCATGAAGATGATCTGGAAGCAATGGATTTAAAGTGGCAGCTCTCTCTGCTAAGTATGAGGGCAAAGAGATACTTTCAGAGGACATGCAAGAAAATTTTCATTAATGCTAATGATACTGCTGGGTATGATAAATCCAAGGTAGAGTGTTTCAACTGTCACAAGATGGGCACACTTTCGCTCAAGGAGATCATGAAATATTACACTTTATGATAGAGCCCCAAGGAACAAGGAGGGTCAGTTCAGAAATCAGGACAAACTAGGAAGCAAGGAAACAATGAAGACACATCTTCAAAGGCAATGTTGGCTATAGATGGTGTAGGTTTTGACTGGAGTGATATGGCAGAAGAACAGGTTCAGACAAACATGGCTCTAATGGCGTTTTCAGACTTGATTGTATTATAATGGTAAAACTAGCTTTAAAACTTGTTTGAAACTACTAAAACTCTTAAGAAACAGTGTATGTGTGATTTGTTGTCTAGCTTAATTCAAACTGAATTTACAGCAGCTACTTATAAAAGAGATTTAACAATGTAGAAGAACCAACTTAAATCAAGATAGAAAGAATGAGGTTCTTTTTACGTGGAAGAAGTTGAAGTTTTAAAAGAAGTAGCTTGCAAAGTTATGAAAAAATGTACTTAAAAAGTGAGTTTGAAATAGTTAAGCAAGAAAAAGGGGCATTGAATTTAAAAAATTTGATATAATTTGATAATGCCTCAAAAGACCTAGACAGTTGTTAGGGAGTCAGGATAAAATGACAATAGTAAAAAAAGGGTTTGGAGGTGGGGTGGGGGGGGTTAGGTGGTAGGGGGTAGGGGGTGGGGTTGGGGTGGTTGGGATTGGAGGGGGTGGGTGGTGGTGGGTGGGGTGGGGGGTGGTGGGTGGTTGGGACCGGGGGGTGGTATGGTTTTTGGTGGGGGGTTGGGTAAGGGGGGGGTATGGTGGCTACGGGAGTGGAGGCGGTGGGTGGGTTGGTGTGTTTGGGGGAGGTCGGGGTGATGGTGGGTGGTGGGTTGGGGTGTGTGGGGGGGGGGTTGTAGGTGGGGGTGGGGGGTGGGTGTTGGTCGGGGTGTGTGGTATGGGTTGGTTGGTGGTTTTGGGGTTGGTGGGTGTTGTGGGGTGGGTGGGTGGGGTGGGGGGTTGGTGGTATTGGGGGGGCGGTGAGGGGGGTTTGGGGTGGGGGGGGGTTATAGGTGGGTCGGTATGGCGGTATGGTTTGGGGGTGGTGGGGGGGGGCGCGTTTGGGGGGTTTGGGGGGTGGGTTGGTATGGTGTGGTATGTGTGGGGGGGTTTGTGTGGTTGTAGTGTGGGGTGAGGGTGGGGGGGGGTTTTGGGGGGTGGTGGTGGGCGGGGTGGTGGGGGGAGGGGTAGGGTGGGTGGGTGGGTGAGGGGGTGAGGGGTGGTTTAGGGGGTAGTGGGGGTTTGGGTGGGGATGGGGGTTTTGGTTGGTGGTGGTTGGGTTGGGGGGGTGGGTATGGGGGTTCTTGGGGTTTGTGCGTGGTGGTGCGAGTTTGGGGGTGATTTGTGGCGGGGGGGTGTTGGTATGGTAGGTGGGGTTTGGGGTGGGGGGGGGGTTATGGTATGGGGTAGCGGGTATGGGTGGGGTTGGGGGGTGAGTCGGTGTTCAAGGCGGTGTTGGTGGTAAGGGGGGTGGGAGGGGGTTGGTGTTGTGGGTGCTGTGGTTTGGGGTATATATGGGGGGGTATGGGTATATGGGGGGTCGTGGTGAGGTGGGTTGTGGGTGGGGTGGGGGTATAGGTTGGTGGTTGGTGTATGGGGGGGGAGGGGTGGGGGGTGGGGGGTGAGGGTTGGGGAGGTTATGGGGTATAGGGTGAGTGGTGTGGGGTAGGGGAGGTATGTGTGCGGGGTATGTGGTGGTGGGGTAGGGGTGGAGGGGTGGTGGGGGTAGGTAGGGTGGTTTGGTGGGGGTATGGTATGGTGGTACGGGGCTGGTGGGGGGTGGGGGGGGGGGGATTGGTGGTGGTGGGGTGGGGGGTGGGGTATGGGTGGGGGTTCGGGTATGTGGTGGGGTGAGGAGGTCGTAGGGGTGTGGTGGCTGTGGTATGGGTAGGTTTTTTTCGGGTGGACCGGGGGGGTGGTTTTGGGGGGTGGTGGTGGGAGGGGTAGGGTTCGGCTTTATCGGGCGTTTGGGTGGGTGGTGGTATTGGTTGGGGTTGGGGTGAGTTGGGGGATGGGATAGGGGGTGCTGGTGTTTGGGGTGAGAGGGTTGGTATTAATGTTTAGGGGGGTACGGTGGGGGTGGGGGTGGGGTGGTGGGGGTATTAGGGGTTAGGGTGGGTGGGGTATGGTAGGTGTAGGTGGGGGGGTGGGGGTTGGGGGGGGGGTTGGTTGGTGGTGGGGTAGAGGGTGGGGGGTTGCGGGGTTGGGTATGGGGTGGGGGGGGGGGGTGGTGGTATGTTGGTATTGGGGGGTGAGTGGGGTTTGGGGGTGTGGGTAGGTGGTGGGTTTGTGGTGGTTGTGGTATGGGGGTGGGTGGGAGGGTGGGTGGGGGTGGGGGTATGGGTGGTGTGGGAGGGAGGGGGTGGGGGGTGGGGGTGGGTGGTATTGTTGGTGGGGTTTGGTGGTTTGGGTTATAGGTGGGGGTGGGGGGGGTTTTTTTTGGATGTTGGGGTGGGGGTTGTGGTGGTTTGGTGGGCGGGTATTGAGGGGTATGGTGCGGGGGGGATGGTGCGGGAGGGGTGGGGCTATGGGTAGTTTGGGGGGGGGGGTATGGTGGTATGGGTGTGGTGTTGGTATAGTGTGGTGGAGGGTACAGTGAGGGGGGTGGGTGGTCGGTGGGGGGGGGGTGGGGGTGGGGGTGGGTGGTGGTTATGGGTTTGGGTGGTAGGTTGGGGTGGGGGGTGGGATTGGTGGTGGGGATGGTTTGGGTGGTTTGGGGGTAGGTTGGTGGGTGGGTGGGTGTGGTGGGGGGGTTTGGGCTGGAATAATCATATTGTTGTTTGGATAAATAAGGCTGAAATTGAAACAATGAGCATCGATGATTTGTACAACAACTTTAAAATTGTTAAACAAGGTGTAAATAAATCTGTTAGTTTAAGTAGTGGTGCTCAAAACTAGGCCTTTATGACTGCTCCAAGTACTAGCAGTACTAATGATGTTAATACTACTAAACCTGCATATGAAGTTAGTACTGTTAGCCCTAATGTTAACATTGCTAGTCCTCAAGTTAGTACTGCTAGCTTCAGTGATAATGTTGTGTATGCTTTCATGATTGAGAATCCTAATGGTTCTAATCTCCTATAGTAGGACTTAGAGCAAATTCATGAAGATGATCCGGAAGCAATGGATTTGAAGTGGCAGCTGTCTCTACTAAGTATGAGGGCAAAGAGGTACTATCAGAGGACATGCAAGAAAATTTTCATTAATGCTAATGATACTGCTAGGTATGATAAATCCAAGGTAGAGTGTTTCAACTGTCACAAGATGAGACACTTTTCCAGGGAGTGTCGAGCACCAAGGAACAAGGAGGGTCAGTTTAGAAATCAAGACAACACTAGGAAGCAAGGAAACAATGAAGACACATCTTTAAAGGTAATGTTGGCTATAGATGGTGTAGGTTTTAACAAGAGTGACATGATAGAAGAACAAGTTTAGACAAACATGGATCTAATGGCGTTTTCAAACTTTGAGGTATACAATGATAAAACTTGCTCTAAAACTTGTTTGAAAAACTATGAAACTCTTAAGAAATAGTGTGATGATTTGATTGTTAAGCTTAATCAAACTGAATTTATAGCAGCTACTTATAAAAGAGGTTTAGCAACTATAGAAGAACAACTTATCACATATAGAAAGAATGAGGTTCTTTTTAGTGAAGAAGTTTCATTTCTTAAAAGGGAAGTAGCTTGCAAAGATTATGAAATAAATGTACTTAAAAGCGAGTTTAAAAAAGTTAAGCAAGAAAAAGAGGGCATTGAATTTAAAATTAAGAAATTTGATAAAGCCTCAAAAGACCTAGACAAGTTGTTAGGGAGTCAGATAACTGACAAAAGTAAAAAGGGTTTGGGGTATAATGTTGTTCCTCCACCCCATCCTTTAATCTATAATAGACCTAAAAAGCTTGATCTGTCTTATTCTGGTCTTGATGAATTCAAAGAGCCTGAATTCAAAGGTTATGGTTCTGAGAATAGTAAGCAAGAGTCTAACATTGTTTGTGATAAAAAATCAGATGATTCTAAGGAAAATTCTGATGACTCTTTGGTAAAAGAACAAGTATCAAAAGACACAAGTAGCTTTGTTGAGTCTTCACTTAATGTTGATAAAGAAACTATTTTTCCTGTTAATAAAAAGGCAGAGTTGTCAAACCTAAAAATCATGAAAAACCAGTTAAAAAGTCAGTTAGGTATGCTGAGATGTATAGATCACAAACTCCTAGGGGGAATCAAAGAAATTGGAATGGACAGAAGTCCAATCAACTAGGAAGTGATTTTGTGATGTATAACAAAGCTTGCTTTATTTGTGGGAGTTTTGATCATGTGCAGGCTCATTGTAAATACCATCAAAGGGAAAGGATGGTATATGGGAATAATTATAACAGGGTGAACTACAACTATACTACCAATAGGACTCACCCTAATGCTCAAAGGAACATGGTTCCAAGAGCAGTTTTAATGAAAACTGGCCTAAAACCATTTAATACTGCCAGGGCAGTTAATACTGCTCATCACAAATCTATAGTTTTTAGTGCTAAACCAATGTCATGTTTTTCAAAAACAGCACAATCAACTGTAAGAAGACCCTTTCAATCAAAAACAGTATTATCTAACAAAAGGTTTACCCAAAAAGTTAATACTGCCAAGGCACAAGCAGTTAATACTGCTAGGCCAAAAGCAGTTAAAACTGCTAGGCCAAATTCTGTAGTTGTTAATGCTGTTAGGGTTAATCAGGCAAATGTTGTAAAGGCCTCAACATGTTGGGTTTGGAGACCTACCAAACCTGATAGTGCATCAATCACCTTGAAGAAACATAATTACATTGATGCACGAGGCAGATCCAAGTCAGTGATGGCTTAGGTCCCCCTAAAGGAATCTAATTTCCTTATTTTTATGTGCAGGGCAAGCCACAACAGGATGACACAAGATTTGTTGATAGTGGATGCTCAAGACACATGACTAGGAACATAGCTTATCTCTCAGATTTCAAAGAATTTGATGGAGGTTATGTTACATTTAAGGGAGGAGCATATGGTGGTAGAATTTCTGGTAAAGGAACACTTAAAACTGATAGTCTTGATTTTAAAGATGTATACTTTGTCAATGAGTTAAAGTTCAATCTTTTTAGTGTTTCACAGATGTGTGACAAAAAGATCTATGTCCTTTTTACTAACACTAAATGTCTTGTCTTATCTCCTAATTTTAAGTTACCTGATGAAACTCATATACTTCTTAAAATTCCTAGAAAGGACAATATGTACAATTTTTAAATGAATAACATTGTTCCTAAAGAGAGTTTAACTGTTGCAAAGGCTACATCAGATGAATCAATGCTCTGGCATAGGAGGCTTAGTCATATAAATTTTAAGAACATAAACAAGCTTGTTAAGGATAATCTTGTAAGAGGATTGCCTACAAAACATTTTGAAAATGACCAAACCTATGTTGCTTGTCTTAAAGGGAAGCAACACAGAGCTTCTTGTAAGTCCAAAGTTCTGAATCCAATTACTAAGCCTTTGTTTATGCTTCATATGGATTTGTTTGGTCCAACCTTCATGAGTAGTTTAATGCATAAAAAGTATCGCTTAGTAGTCACTAATGATTATAGTAGGTTTACATGGGTTTTCTTTTTAACAACTAAGGATGAAACCAGTGAGATTCTTAAGAACTTTAACAAAGAAATAGAAAACCTAGTGGATAAGAAAGTGAAAATAATCAGGTGTGATAATGGAACAGAGTTTAAGAATAAAGTTATGGATGATTTTTGTAGAGAAAAAGGTATTAAGAGGGAATACAGTATAGCCAGGACTCCTCAGTAAAATGTTGTGGCTGAGAGGAGGAATAGGACACTAATTGAGGCTGCTAGAACAATGTTAGTTGACTCTAAGTTACCTACTACATTTTGGGCTGAAGCAGTTAATACTGCTTGCTATGTACAGAATAGGGTCTTAGTAGTCAAGCCTCATAACAAGACACCTTATGAACTTTTTAGAGGTTTTAAACCAGCTCTAAGATTTATGAAACCATTTGGATGTCATGTTACTATTCTTAATACTTTAGACAATTTAGGCAAGTTTGATGGTAAAAGTGATAAAGGTTTCTTTGTTGGATATTCCTTGAGTAGTAAAGCTTTTAGGGTATACAATACTAGAACTAGGAGGGTAAAAGAAAACTTGCATATTGGGTTTTTAGAGAATAAGCCTATGATAGAAGGGAATGGTCCAAATTGGCTGTTTGATATTGATTCTCTAACCCAATCTATGAATTATGTTCCAGTAGCTACAGGAACACTCACTAATGAATCTGCAGGTACACAAGAAGAACTTAATGCAGGTACATCTACACAGAAAGAAGAAATCAGTCAAGATTACATTGTGATGCCAATTTGGAAAGATGCTTCATACTTTGATTCACCTTTCAAGGATGTTGGTAATGGTGAACTAAAATCTACTGCTGATGATCAAAAGCAGGTTGAAAATGGTCCAAATAATGAGAATGATGAAAAAGATAAGTTTGATGATGATAGTAGTCCTAAGGATGTTAATGTTGCTAGACAACATGTTAATACTGCCAGTCCTGATGTTAATACTGGTAGTTTTACACTTAATACTATTGATCCATCAGTTAATACTACTAGTTAATATGATCAAGATAGCCCTAAAGACATGTTCACAATGGGAGCTAGTCATACACTTGAAGCCACTCATGTTGAGTACTTCAGTGATGAAGATGAACCAGAAGTTGATTTGGGGAACATCACAAATTCCTATATAGTTCCAACCACTCCTAATACAAGAATCCATAAAGATCACCCAATTACAAATGTGATTATAATGTGAAGTCATTTGTTCAGATAAGAAGAATGACAAAACCTACTTCAGAACAAGGGTTTCTCAGTGTTGTATATGAACAGAAAACACATGATACCTTGAATACTTGTTTATATGCTTGTTTCTTATCACAGATTGAACCTACAAGCATTACTAAAGCTCTATCTGATTCATCTTAGGTGGAAGCAATGCAGGAAGAACTTTTGTAATTCAAACTCCAACAGATTTGGATACTTTTGGATTTGCCTATTGGAAAGAGGGCCATTGGAACAAAATGGGTCTTCAGGAACAAGAAAGATGAAAGGGGGATTATGATTAGGAATAAAGCAAGGTTGGTTGCACAGGGTCATAGACAAGAAGAAGGTATAGACTATGAAGAAGTTTTTGCTCCTGTGGCAAGAATTAAGGCAATAAGATTGTTTTTGGCCTATGCTTCTTTTATGGGTTTTTTGGTATATCAAATGGATGTGAAGAGTGATTTCTTATATGGAACTATTAAGGAAGAGGTTTATGTTACTCAACCACCAGGATTTAAAGATCCTGACCATCCAAATAAAGTTTATAAGGTGGTCAAGGCACTTTGTGGGTTGCATTAAGCACCAAGAGCATGGTATGAAACCTTGGCTAACTATCTATTGGGCAATGGGTTTAAAAGAGGGGAAATAGATCAGACATTGTTTATCAAGAAGCAAAAAGGAGATATTTTACTTGTACAGGTCTATTTTGATGACATTATCTTTGGCTCTACAAACAAGGAACTGTGTACTGGATTTGAGAAGCTTATGAAGGATAAGTTTTAGATGAGTTATATGGGAGAACTTACTTTCTTTCTAGGATTACAAGTACATCAGAAGGAAGATGGAATATTTATCAGTCAGGATAAATATGTAGCTGAGATTTTGAAGAAATTTAACTACACTGATGTGAAGTCTGCTTCAACTCTAGTTGATTTGGAAAAGCCTTTAGTCAAAGATAGAGATGCTGATGATGTTGATGTACATCTCTATAGATCTATGATTAGGTCTTTGTTGTATCTCGCAGCATCTAGGCTAGATATTATGTTTGCAGTATGTGCATGTGCCAGATTTCAAGTTACTCCAAAGACATCACATCTCTTAGCTGTAAAGAGAATTTTTAGATATTTGAAAGGAAAACCAACATTAGGCATTTGGTATTCTAAGGATTCTCCATTTGAACTAATTGCTTATACTGATAGTGACTATGCTGGAGCAACTCAAGATAGGAAGTCAACAACTAGAGGTTGTTAGTTTTTAGGAAACAGGTTGATATCTTGGCAGTGCAAGAAGCAAATTGTGGTTGCCACTTCTTCAACTGAAGCTGAATATGTGGCTGTTGCTAGTTGTTGTGGACAAGTACTCTGGATTCAAAACTAATTGCTGGATTATGGGTATTAATTCATGAATACTGTCATTAATATTGATAATAGTAGTACTATTTGCATTATTGTAAATCCTGTTCAACATTCTAAAACAAAACATATAGAGATTAGGCATCATTTTATAAGAGATTACAATGCTAAAAAGTTAATACAAATGGTTAAAATTCATACTGATCATAATGTTGCAGATCTTCTTACAAAAGGTTTTGATGTTGGAAGGTTTCAATACTTGGTTTCAATTATTAGAATGCTTAATCCTTAAATGTCTACATCTCTTTATGTCTTTGTAAAGTTTTATAAAGATTAGTACTTTTAGTTGTATCCATTAGTACTGCTAAGTATAACTAACACTATCAGTTATACTTAATACTGTTAGTTAAAACTGCTAGTCAAAATTAATACTACTAAACAAGAAAATACTTTGGATTGTGTATTTTTAGCTATGGACTAAAACCTGCAAGTTAATCATATTGAATACCTGATCTTGAATGCTTCACCTCTGAAGTACTGTTTGAGAGGTAGTTAATGTTTTTGAATAACAGTTTTTAACTTTTATTCATGGGTTATGCATAAATATGGATCCTCATGAATTCTTACATGTCTATCTAGTCCTTTTTAGTGTGCTTATGATGAATAAAGGCATGTTGTTGTATAATTATTGAAGACAAAGTTAATACTATTAGATATCTCTTAATACTGTTAGGGAGAAAATTAGTACTGCCAGGCAAAAGATAGTACTACTGGGATGTCATAAGAGCCAAGGTTACAACTGTTGAGCAAATACTTAACCCTTGAAGCATTGTTTGAGGGGAGGCTACTTATTACAATATACAATAAAAGCATGGATGGAAGGATATGTAATATCAAAAGTGTGTTAAAAAGAATCAAAAACATCTAGGCATGTCAAAAGAGGTCGGGACACCAAGATACCTCAGTCTAGTGGCCCCCTATAAAGGTTGGTGATGAGGTTGTCCATAAGGAGTTGGGTGACAGAATGGAAAGGGCTGCCACTACTGCTTCTAGCTTAGAAGCAGAGCAGGACAGTGGTAACATCAATAAGACCCAATCCATGGCAACACTTAATGGATCAAGTCCTTAGGGAATTGGTTCAGGTAGTGGTCCCAGGTGCCAAGATACCATATTGGGGGTGTAGATGCTCAAACTAGGTTTGAGACTACATTTAAAAGGTCCAATGATCCACCTCTATCAAGAGGTTACACACTTGGAAGTGTGGATGACAGTATGAAACTATTGGAATTGATGGCAAAGTGTATAAAGTCTGTGTGAAATAGTGAGGAAAAGAAAAGAGAGAAATTGTGAGTTAAAAAACAGAAAGATAGATGTGTGAATAAAAATAGAAAAGAGTGATTTTGTGAGCAAAAGGAATTAAAAGATATTGTGAGCATAAAAATAGAAAGAGAGCTTGTGAGAAGAACTAATTGATGATAGAAGTCCTTTTTGGAATGAAATTGAAGATTAATGCTGGTAGCTCAAACTTACTGCTGTTAGCCTCAAGTTAATACTGGTAATATAACTTAATGCTGCTAAGCATAAAATTTCTACTGCTGGTATATCTTAGTGCTGCTAAGCTTATGTTGATGCTGTTGAGTTACTGCTGTCAGTTTGAGTTAATGCTGTTAGGCCTTATTTAGTGATGCTAGTTCAAGTTCCCGCTGCTGAGGGTGATTTTATAAATACTTCGATTCAGGGTTTCATTTGATTCTTTATTCGATTTCAATCATTCAAACACTCTTTAAACGTAAACCATAACTTAATTTCATCTTTAATCATCTAATCACAAAACAATGTCAACCCTAACTTTTGCTAATACTCACAATATGGTCGCATTCTTGGAAAAACCTACTAAAAGTGATGGGTTTCATGAAATTATTGATTTTCTGAATGCTAACCAAATTCATTATGCTTTAACTGTCAATCTTATCATCTACACATCTTGCATTGAACAGTTTTGGGCAACATCAAAGGCAAACACTGTTAATGGTGAACATCAGTTACAAGCCCTAGTTGATAAAAAGAGGGTTATCATCACGGAGTAAAGCATTAGAAGTAATCTTTACTTAGCAGATGCTGGTGGTATTGATTGTTTGCCGACTGCTACTATCTTTGAAGAACTGGCAAGGATGGGGTATGAAAAAACTTCTCAAAGGCTTACATTTATAAAGCTTTCTTTTCTCCACAATGGAAGTTCTTAATTCATACTATTACATAATGCCTTAGTGCCAAGCCCACTGCATGGAATAAATTCAGTAGCACAATGGCCTCTGTAATCATATGCTTGGCCACAAACCAAAAATTTAATTTGTCCAAGTATATCTTTGATGCTATGGTAAAGCACTTAGAGGGAGGGGTCAAATTTATGATGTATCCATGATTTGTATAAGTGTTTATCAATCAACAGCTTGGGGATATGTCACATCACAAAAAGATTTATGTTAACCCTTCACACATAAAGAAAATCTTTGCCAATATGAAGAGAGAAGGAAAGGACTTTTCTGGAAGAGTAACACCCCTGTTTGCAACAATGATGGTTCAAGCTACTCAAGATGAGGGTGTAGATTCAGGCATTCCTACTGATTCTCAACAGACACCCATTACTACTCAACCATCATCCTCTAGACCTCAGAAGAAGCAGTCTAGGAGGAAACAGAGGAAGGAAACTGAAGTTCCTCAAGATGAGACACATCATGATGACAGTGTTCCTATACCTTCCAATGATCCACTTCTCAGTGGTGAGGATAGAATGCAACTAACAGAATTGATGATTTTGTGTACCAACTTACAAAAACAAGTTCTTGATTTGGAGAAGGCAAAGGATGCTCAAGCAAAAAAGATTGCTGGTTTAAAGAAGAGGGTCCAAAAGTTGGAAAAGAAAAAGAAATTAAGAACTACAGGGTTAAAAAGCTTAAGGAAAGTTGGTGAATCTAATAGGGTTGAATCCTCTGAGGATAAAAAGAGTTTGGGTGCTCAGGAAGATGCATCCAAACAGGAGAGGATAAAAATTGTTGATGAAACCCAGGGGATGTTAGATGATGCAGAAATGTTTGATATAGACGATCTTTATGGTGATAAGGTAATTGTGGATATGGCAGTTGGTGAGAAACAAGAGAAAAGTGTAAAAGTTGATGAAAGAGAAGTTAGTATTGGTGTTGAAGATAGTGCTGCCCTTACAATTCTAGTTACTACTGCTGATGAAGTAGTTACTGCTGCCAAGATTGATGAAATTACTCCTACCAGTGCTCTAACAATAGTTATTGATGAATTAACTTTGGCTCAAACTCTTATTGAAATCAAAGCAACTAAACCTAAAGTTGTTACTACTGTTGCTACAACAACAACTACAAGACCCAAGGCTAGAGGGGTTATAGTTCAAGAGCCAAGTGAATTCAGAACAACAACATCATCTCCATAAGCATCACAACCTTCAAATACTAAGGACAAAGGCAAAGCAATAATGATTGAGCATGAAGTACCTTTGAAAAGGAAAGATCAAGTTGCTCTTGATGAAGAAATGGCAAGAAATTTTGAAGCTCAGTTGCAAGCTGAACTTATAGAAGAAGAGAATATGGCAAGGAAAAAGGAAGAAGAAGCCAACATAGCTTTGATTGAATCATGGGAAAATACACAAGCTATGATAGAGGCTGATAGATTGCTAGCTGAGAGACTCCAAACAAGAGAGCAAGAGGAGTTGACAGATAATGAGAAGGCAAAACTATTTATGGAATTCATAGAGAAGAGGAGAAAACATTTTGCTACATTAAGAGCACAAGAAAAGAGAAATAGACCTCCTACCAAGGCAAAAAAGAGAAATTAAATGTCTATCTATCTTAAGCATATGGGTGGATATAAACACAATCAGCTAAAGGGCAGAAGCTATGATGAAATCCAAAAGATGTTTGATAAGGAAATGAAGAGAGTAAATTCTTTTGTGGCTATAAATTCAAAAGCTCAAGAAATCAGTAGAAAGAAGGATGAGAGTAGTTCTAAGAAGACAGAAATTACACAATATAGTAGTGCAAAGAGAGCAGGGGATAAACTGGAATCTGATGAGTCTAAGAAGCAAAAGACTGATGAGAATGAAGAAGTTGAAGTAGATAATGAAGCTGAGCTAAAAAAGCATCTGGTGATAGTTAAAGATGATGATATAGCAATTGATGCTATACCACTTGCTACCAAACCACCAGTTATTGTTAAATACAAGCTTATTAAAGAAGGAATAATGGTACATTATCAATTGATAAGAGCAGATGGAGGTTCCAAGAGATATTCTTCAATGATTAGGATGCTTCAAGGTATTGACAGAGAAGACTTGGAGACTCTTTGGAAGTTGGTCAAAACAAAGCATGGTAATACAAGTCCTGAAGATGAGCATAAAAGAGTGTTGTGGGGTAATTTAAAAGCCATGTTTGAACCAGACATAAAGAGTGATGTATGAAGAAATCTACAAGGATACAAAGTGACTATTTAGAAGTTGTTTGATTTATGTAGAGTGCACTTTGTAAGGTTTGGAAATGTGCACATCTTTACGTTAGTTGAAAAGAGATATCCCCTCACACTAATAACAATCACAAATATGCTAAACAAGAAACTTCAAACTGATTATTGGAATGAGATGTGCTATCAACTACTCAAGCTTATGGTAAAGCAGCAAAAGGGTTAATAAAAGGTTTAAATGCATCTTCCTGATAGTGATGAAGACTTTTAATGAAGAAACTTGAAGATTCATATGATGAACAACAAGTTTAGGGGAGGATTGTTGGGACTTAAAGACTTCAAGATGATTCTTAGAATTACTGCTGCTCAGGTATACATTAGTGTTGTCTAGCATAACTTAGTACTATTGGTGTTACTAATGAAAATTATACTAAGTAGTTAGAATTGGTAGTATAAAGTTACTACTGCTAGTTACTACTGTTAGTATAAGTTAGTACTATTAGTATTAAGTTATTGCTTTGAAGTTAAGACTGCTCAGAGTTGAAGACTGAAATATATGCTAAGTAGTTAGTGTTGCTAGTAGTAAAGTTAAGACTGCTAGTGCATAGTTACTACTATTAGTATATATTAGTACTGCTAGTACTAATGTTACTACTGCTTATGTTTATTAGTGTTGCTGGTACAAAAAGTTTATGCTACTGGATTACAACTGTTAGAAGAATTGCTACTGTCAGAAGATAAATACGAGTAAAGAGATAAGGATTAATTAGAGATGAAGATTATAAGATAATTATAGAATAGATTGTATTAGAATATTCTATAAATTTATGTTTATCTTTAGTATATGTTGTAAGCCGACTAGGACTCCTTAGTCTATAAAAAGAGGCTCTAGGGCATTAGTTGATATACAAGTTTTCATAGTTGTCAAGTCGATTTAGAAAAGCTTCAAGGTTGTAAACCTTAGTACTAGTGAAGAGTACTCGTATTATTGATCTAATAATATTGGAGTGTTTGGTTATATCTTTGTTCATTCACAATTACTGTTCTATTCATTATACTTCTAGATATTAAGGTGTAGATTCCGCATACACTTTAGTATACATAAAAAGTTTCTACAACAAGTTATTTTTGATTTATCCAAGGTAATTTAACCTTAGACAAGCTAAGAAATCGATCAAGGATTGGGATCAACCTTGTTGATCCGAAAATAATGTCATCGACATAAATTTGCACTAACAGTATATCATCCCCATATCTCATCGTAAACATTATAGGATTGATAGTACCTTTTGTGAATCCTTTTTAAACTAGGAATTTTAAAAGTTCATCATACCATGCTCTTGGAGCATGTTTCAATCCGTATAGTGCTTTCTTGAGACGGTAGACTCTTTCTAGATGATCTGGATCTACAAACCCGTCTGGCTGACTGACATATACTTCCTCCTTCAGTGGACTGTTAAGAAAAGCCGTTTTGACATCCATCTGGAAGATAGGAAATGACTTATGTGCAGCGTAGGCTATAAAAATCCATATAGCTTCCAAGCGAGCAATTGGTGCCAACGATTCTTCAAAATTGATGCCCTCTTCTTGTCTATCTTTATCACATGAGCGCCTTCTTGCGAATAACAGTACTCTCTTCATCTTTCTTGTTTTTCCACAACTAATCTAGACCAATAACAGTTTTGCCAAAGGGTTTGTCAACAAGTTCCTAGATACTGAGTCTGTCAAACTAATGAAGTTCTTCCTGCATTGCTTCAATCCACACATGATCAGCCATTGCTTGTTTGATGTTCTTTGGTTCTGTCTTACTCACTGTGAGTGCAAAAAACACATTTTTGGATCAGCAGCAAGCTGTCTTCTAGTTGGAACTGGCTTTGAAGGATTTTCACATACTTGTTCTAGAGGATGATCTTTAGTATAATGGTATTCAAAAGGATGTCTTTGGTAGAATTCATGCATGTTTGACGGGTCGATGTGACGTGAAGATTATTCACCAACCTCTGTTGCCATTGCAAAAGGGTTAATGAACTCAAATCCGTCAAACACTACATCTTCTGCTTGAATATTTTTGTGATCTTCTTTAGCATGAACTTGTGTAGTTAGATTTGTTGGATCAACAATGTTGTAAACAATTAATGGAGGTTCGTCTATAGCAACTAGTGACATTGTATATTGAGTTGTATTGCTTTTATCAAAGACAGCGAAAGGCTTGGATACAACTTCATTCTCCCCTTTTGAAGTATTCATCAAACATAGGACTAAACAATAATTCCAATTCTAAAATTAAGTGATTAGTTGTGTTATCTGATGAAGGAAGATTATCTTGAATATGAGTAAAACTTGATGGTTCATGACATTGTTGTTTAAGTGTTTGTTAACATTGAGGTGCGGGGCCTAAACTGTATTGTTCAGACGTCGTTGCCAAATATTATGGTGTGAGGCCTGAAGTGTTGTCATCAGACATCAGTTCTTGTAATTCGTTAAAGTTAACATGAATTGTTTCAACAACCAATCTTGTTCTCTTGTTAAACTTGAAATCCTTTAGATAGAAGAGCATATCTCATAAAGATATATGCGTCACCCTTTTCTTTCATCTTATCGAGATTTTCACCATCTCAAACTATTTAACATTTCCAACCAAAGATGTAAAGATGTTTCAAAGTGGGTTTTCTTCCATTGATAATATGATATGGTGTCTTTTCGTGTCGAGGGATTATAAGTGAATGGTTTTGTGTGTAACATGCAGTTGCAATTACTTCAGCCTAGAAGAATAGTGGGTGTTTAGCGGCACTTAACATTGTTCGAGCAGCCTCAATGAGAGTACGGTTCTGTCTTTCAACAATGCCATTCTGTTCAAGCGTTTGAGCGATTGACGTTTGGTGACTGATGCATTCTTCTTGAAAGTAGGTTTGTAAAGTCTTGTTAAGAAATTTTGTGCCTCTGTTAGTTTGTAGTGTTCTTATTTGAGCCTAAAGTCCTCTTTGAATCATTCTGAGGAAAGTGATTAGAACATCCGGTGTTTCATCTTTATATCTCAAAAAGTGAGTCCATGTATATCTTGAGTAGTTATTGACGATTATGAGAATATATTCTTTTCATTGATACTTTCAACTCGCATGGGACCACATAAATCCATATGTAAAAGATCTAACCGTCTTTTTGAGCTTGGGGTAGTTTTTGACTTAAAGGAACTTCTTTTTACTTTACCCAGCTCATAAGATGAACATAGATGATCTTTGACGAATTTCAATTAAAGGAGGCCATTCACAATATTTTTCTTGGAAAGCAAGTTGATGGTGTCGAAGTTCAAATGTAAGAGACGACGATGCCATAACCATGCTTGAGACGTTGAAGATTTAGCCATGAAGTAGACTGGATTAGGATAAGATGATTCTTGTAATTCAATTGTGTAGAGATCAGATCCATGAATACGTGTAAGTAAACCGTTTCTCTAAAGATCTCTAACAAAACATGTTGACTTTCTAAATGTAACCTCTAAATTTGCATCGCAAAACTGACCAACTGAGAAAAGATTGTAATTGAGCCCTTCGACGTAGTAAACCTATTTGATTGTGACATTTCCTTAAACCAGGTATCCATAT
Source organism: Tanacetum coccineum (assembly GCA_026074375.1). Lineage (NCBI taxonomy): Eukaryota > Viridiplantae > Streptophyta > Magnoliopsida > Asterales > Asteraceae > Tanacetum > Tanacetum coccineum. The sequence goes on from BQNB010083406.1 coordinate 18,441, forward strand.
CCAAGTATCAGTGCAAACTGATCATTGCCAAAGCGCACCGTACCCAACAATTTATCTACGAAGTTAGTTAGAAGCTTGAGATTTCCTGTCATATGGTTTGTGCACCCAGAGTCGACGATGAACATGGTGATTTCTAGGAGCTGCACAAGAATTAGAAGACAATGGAGTGTTGGACAAATTGGATCCCCTAACACATGTGGGTTCTTAGATATTAGTAGACCTAGATTCAGTTCCTAGAGGCAAACTAACATTCGTGTTTACGTTTCTTGTTTTAGACTTAGGTACCCATTTATATCCTGGTGGTGTACTTTTCGTGTACCACCATTTGCATGTCTTACTAACATTTTCGTAAAGCCTTCTTAATCTACTTCTAGGTTTCTGGATAGTGGATCCTAAAGCAACGGTTCTCTTATGCTATGTTGCTACATATTGGTTCACAGTTCTCTTGGGTTCTCTAGTACTAGTAGGTACTATAATGGGCTTCTTAGTCTTAGAATTCATGCCATTAATATAATAAAGAATTCACCAATCATGATTGTCATTCAATACACATTTGCTACAAGTCACACAAACAAAATTAACATTTGATGTCTTAACATTCAAATTGTCATTACATGCAGTTTTAGATGTTTTTTTATTAGAAAACTTAAAATTCCTACGGTGGTCTTCTACTTCGATCTTCTTCACTTGAATATTATTTTGCATGACCCTATCTTTCATTTGAGTGCTCTTAAGCTATGGTTTGCTAATGTTGGTAGTGGGAATTACTCCATTAAAGAAAGACACGCGTTTGTTAGTTTTTCTAATATCCTGAGGTAACTGAGGTGTTCGAGTTTGTGTTGGCCTAGCGTGCATTTTATACATTTCTAGTGCAATCACGTTTTAGTTCTTTTGAACTTGTTGCTCTTTTTATTTTTTAGGCAAAATATGTAGAGTCGCTGGTTTTGATAAATCCTTCTTCACATAAGTTGTGGGAAACGACCTTAACTTTGAAAAATCTTTCTTCTTTAGAGAATTTAAAAAAGGAGTCGGTTTACCCAAAACTGATGGTTTTTGAAATCTAAAAGCATTCGGTTGTTAAACAACTGATGGTTTTTGAAATCTAAAAGCATTCGGTTGTTAAACAACTGATGGTTTTTGAAACTTAGTATCCACAGACTTTTCTTTCATCTTTTCAATGAGTTTCTTTAACTCACTTATTGCAATGTTCTTGTCTTGTAACTGAGCTTTCAAATCATTTATCTCAAAGGTTTTGTTGTTAAGATCAGAAACCAAAGGAGTATCATGGAAAATTTCAAAAGTTTATCATTCTTAATCTTTTCTTGACTTTGTTGCAAAGACAGTTCGAGAGAAATGTAATGTTTTCTAGTTCTAAAAACCTTTTTGACAATTCATTAAATGATTTGTTTTCGAAATTTTTAGTTCGTTTTGAAAGCTCATTTTCAAGACGTTTACATTTTTTGAGTGCTTCTAAATAACTGCATGCCATATCTGAATATTCATAAACTTTGGTATAATAACCAAGTATAATATTCATATGATCAACATAAAAATATTCCCTGGAAAGTCAGATCGATTTCATTTAAAAACTGTGTTTTTTAAAGTTTTAGTTAAGACTGAAGAGATTCAACTTCTTTTTTAAGAGAGTTAATATATCTCAAGTCTTGAACCATTTCTTGTTTCAGTGTTTGTTTAAATTCAACCACATCAATTGCAGTATTATTGACAGCTGAACGTAGTTGAATTTCAATAACACCTTTTACATCATGATTGACTGGAGCAGTCTAACTTTTGCCTTTAATGATTTTTAAACACGCTTCAATTCCTTTGTTCAAAGCTTAAATATCTTGATTGATAAACTCGAATTTTACAAGACTTTTGCATTTTCAGTCCATGGTAACTTTTCATCCATCCTTTTAGCTAACAAAATGGTTTGAGGTTGAAAAACCTCTTTTGAGTTTACTGCCTTTTCAGGTATATAACTCTTTTTCAAATCATTTGAAAACTAGTTTTGTTCAGCTGACTTTTCTCTTTGAGGAACAAACGTTTCATAAAGATTATTTAACTTTGTATAATCAAACGGTTTGATTAAATCACTTAGTTTTGATCGACTTTCTTCAGCAAGACAAATTGTTTCATCTGAATCAAGAGTAAGCATATTTTAAAGGTTATCATTATAACATCCAATATAATACAGACATGGTTTTACACTCTGAACTTTCTTGAGGTACTGAGGTTTTTGCAAAACTTGTTTTACAATTACGATTGAGCATGTTCATTGTTTGAATTAACTGATCAGTTTTATAAACAATATCCTTCAAAGATTTGACTTGCTTTTCCAAACAAATGACTTTTTTGATTTCCTTATCTTCACGTTTTTTGTAAAACCTTTTCTGTTCATTATTTTCATATTCCAAAGTTGAAATTGTGTTTTTATGTGTAAGAAGATGTTTTTCCAACTTTGAAAACTTTTGTTTGATGTCAAAAACTTGAAAAGCAACTTCAAAACAAGCTTAGTCTGATTTTGCTTTTTGCTGATTAAGTAAACCATAAGCTCTTGCAATTTTAATGCTAGCTTCTTTTACATAATTAGACTCTTTGTACCTCGTTAGCTCACTATTTAAAGACGTGTTTGCTTTCTTCAGCTCTTTGGTTGATGATTCTAAAGATTTATTGATTTTGTTGTTTTCATCAATTTCATATTTCATTTGTTCAATTAACGAAGCAAGCAAAGCACGTTCTTCCTAAAACTTTTATTCATCCTTGTCAGCCTCTCCTCTATTATTACTCATATTCGATGAATTTGGTGTAGTATTACTATCACACTGTTCCATCACATATGAGTTATTAACATATTTAGGTGGCTTAGAATTTTCATTTTCCATGGTAAACACATTATATTCGTTGTTGATGTGTACATGTTCCAATGGCTCTTTGTCGAAGATAGGTCCATTGACCACTTCAGCAGCTGGAGTTACCTTTTGAATCTTAGCCATGTAGACATAATGTGCTTCCAATTCCTGATCTTCTTCTTCATCATCAGAATCTTGCACCCAATCATATTGCTATGTACTTATCTGAATCCCACCTTCTTGTTGCTTACACATTAGCATCTTTTCCTTATGATAAGAAGAATCCCTTGGCCTTTTTACTTTCTTGGATTCCATAGCTACATGCCTAAACTCTTTATAATTAAAAACACTAAATCCCAAACTGTTGCACTATCGGAGTCCCTATATTTTCCCTATTCCCAGCAACATTAATAGCCCTCTGATTCTTAAACTGTAACAACCCGAGTTTCAGGTCAACGTCTATCCTTAGCTAAGATAGTTATTTTTAATTACATAAATAATTATAGTCGTTATGCTATATGTAGTTGATTAGAATTTTCATTTATTGGTAAATTTCATTCCGTGATTTAGTTTCTAATTGTTTTTAGCATTTAAGAAAGTCAGAAAAATATATTTTATTGCTCCGAGAGCGTAAATATGTTAATTTTGTATTTTTCGTCGTTTCCCCGAATTTTTGTAAAAACCTTGTTTAAAGGTCGTGTTTTATGAGATTTAATGTTTTAATAAAGATTTTAAACTATATTTAGTGGGACGGATTTAAAATATTTGCAAACATGATGATACCCGATGTGTTGGTCGAATTTACTTATAAAAGAAATGCTTTTGTATTAAACTTACAAGGACTTATGAAAGGAGGGGTTAAAGTGGCCAATTTGTCAAAGTCTCTTTCTATAAATACTAGCACATACATACACGTAACTCTTTTACCAAAATTTTCATCCTCTCCCTTTCTCCTCTCTTGTTGCCATTCGAAATACAACACACACACTCAAATCCTTGTCAAATATTTATTACTTACATGCATTTAAATCCGAATATACCATATTAATCCTTGTTCAATCCTCTACAAATCCCACTAAAGAAACCTCACATGCAATGAGTATTGAAGAAGTTAGGTTTTTGGTCAATTTTTATTGATTTGGTGTATAAAGAAGTGTTTAGGGTAATAGATTATTGTTATATTGAAGTGGTTTAATTTGAAAAGGGGTTTTGGTTTGGTCTTGGTGTTCGTCCGTATGGTTTGGTTAAAGGGAAAGCGAAGTCAAGTCTTGTTCTAGCTTTGTGAGTGTTTACTTGTTATTATGTGTTGATTAATTAGATGGTTATTACCTATATGTGATTGTAGCTAGTTGATTCAAGTGCAAAATGGGTTTAAAAGTATTTCAAGTATGAACATATGTTTAATTATTTTATTACATGTTTTTAAGCTAGTTAAACATGTTAGAAGGGTTAGATTTTGTTAAAAATGAGTTTTGGTATGACTTTTGGTTGACTTTTGTTGACCAGAAAGTTTGACTTGACCATAGCATGTCGAGAAATTTTTGAAATCTAAATTAGGCTTCTAAATATGATAAAGGATGTTCTAAGGTCCTTTTTGATATAAGGTGGGCCTTGTAACTCCTAAAAACGAGGATTTTACGACCGAGTCAAGATTGAGTAATTTTTGGGGTAAAAAGTCAACTACAAAGTTTGACTTTTGAAAGTCAAACTTGCGTATACTTTTGAATATAGTTTATAATAAGCAAAGGGTTCGTAATGTTAGTCAAACTAAAGTGAAATGATAAGTTTGGGTTATAATATCTTTACTTTCGGCAAGCTTTCTAAAAATGGAAACTTTATTGTAAATGTTATGATATTGTTAAGTAAATCAAAACGAAATGTTTTGCGTCGCACTTGGAGATTCTAGTATATGATTGTGTATATGTAATAGTGATATATATATATATATATGTGTGTGTGTGTGTGTGTGTGTGTGTGTGTGTGTGTGTGTATGCAAGTATGTAGTATATGATATGTTATACTTTTAGTCACGTGTCGCTATATATGTACTATATAGGTCACGGTCGAGACGTGAAGTTTATTGCGCTTGTTGATTGATTGATTGAATTGGATCATTTGCTTAAGGTGAGTTCATAGCCTCACACTAAATTCTTTTAAGTGTTTTTAAACCCGCAAGGAGGATACATGTTTGCTTTATAAATCGAACACATATGATTTTATGGTATGCTGGACTCGATTATGAGATTGTTTCCTCATAAGTTGCTATTGTCGAAGTCCCTTAATTCATGAACCGTTAATTGCCTTGTTGAGAGGTAAACGCTAATGCATTAAATAGATC
>BQNB010083407.1:0-29043 GCA_026074375.1 Tanacetum coccineum
ACCACCTGTTTCTTATCACCACTTGAACATGAATTCGTTCTAACATTTTTCAAAGTTTGTATTTGGAATCTCACCGCATTTGCATGCAACTTAAGTCGGCCAAACCAAATCGTACATAAATTATTAACCAAATGATCCACATCTTGAATTTTAATAAAACGAACAAAACCAAATCTTTTACCTATTCTTGACCGCTTATTCGGGATATACACATCAGTCACTCTCCCATACACCTCACATGCCTTCCATAAATCCCGAAAAGAAAAATGTTCTAGAAAATTTGTTACGAAAATAGACATGGATACTTTATGAATGAGGTCCTCCTTTGATCTTCGATCTCCCATAATAGCAAAACTCCAATTGAAAATAAACTAACAAAAAACTAAACAAGAAAGCAATGAAGAAAATAACGGTACCAGGATGTGAAAACCCTAAAAAATATAATCAAATCCCTATGGTCCCTAAGAAAAAGATCATTTAACGCGCTCGTTTAGATAACAATTATCACGTGAATGTACTCATAAACAGGGGTTATAACAATCATTACGTAAGGGAGGTAGTAGATTAGATCGATCTAGGGTTTCGGGTGGTTTTTTTATACAAAGGAAAACTAGCACGTTTAAGAATATAATGTTATTTTTATTCTTAAGTATGTTCAAAGGACAATTTTATTATAAGATTTTCGTAGTCACATCAGGATATAATTTTATTTTTATTCTATGCGACACATAAAGTAATGTATTATATGACTTGATTATTTGATCCATCTTTATTTGATGAACGTGGAACTATGGTTGACAAAGGACGTGCTCGTACAATGTCGATGTCGCCGTTTCTAAGACCGATGAACCCCTCACCTCGGCAACTAGCTACATATCCGCATCCTTACTCTTACACCTCAAAACCGATATTATGTATTTTATTATTAAAAATACCCTTTTATAAGTTTGACTATGACATTTAGGTGTTAAGAGACAATATTTGATTCGTTAATCAATAAGTTTTAAGTGAAAAGTCATACTATAATTTAAGTGTTAAGTTATATGTATATAGTGTAGGTGATTTTAGTGTCATCAACTATTTTATTTAATTATGATTTACTAGAAACCAATATGATTCTATATTAAGCTCGTATATGCCTAAGGGAAATGTGGAGTACGCACTCGTTTAAGATAATATGTTTTAGACCACGACAAAGACGCATGGGTCAAGGGGGCTGCGCCAAATAAGTTACCCGTTTCTTCCATCAAAACCAACTGACATATCCGTTGGCCAACAATCATGACTCATGTGTGTTCGAGGACCAAGCGTCTTTTAACTGTCATTTGTTTAAGAACATATGTTTGGTCTCATTTGATGTTAGAAACAAGAAAAGTGTCGGTAACTGATGCGGTTGTCGTAAGGGACTTCTACACGAAGTTTTACAACACCCTAGGCAGAGTACCTAACCGTTGTAGTAGTAGTATAGGCAAGACTCGGGGGTTGTTATTGTTCTCTAGGGAAATAGGTTGATAAGGCTTGATCACGGTCTAACAGAATTCTAAGGGTTGAGAGAAGATTATTTTTATGTTTTTATGTTTTATGAAAGCAGTAAATCATATGTTTGAGAGATTGGTTTGGTTTTAGCTAATAAACTAAATAATAATCTACGCTACTGGTGATAACAATATAATAAAAGATTGTGTTTATTTAATCATGTATTACTCCCTAGATTGCTTCTCCTAGTGTTGTTGCTTTGTCACACTTGTGATGATCTATGTAATTATTTCCTAATTCATGAACGAATTACACGAACCCGCCATTTATTTAATATTCTGTTAAGGCAACGCACAAGTAAGGTAGTATGAAGACTATTACAAGGCCCCTAAGAGTATATTAAATGCATTTGAAATATATTAAGAGTGGATCAACCATATAAGGGGCAAGGTAGTATGAAGACTGTTACCCGATGGTATCCTTTCTACACAATCATGTTTTCCTAGACATATCAACAGCAATACAGACAAAAGCTGGTTTTCTAAGACCTAACATGCATATTCATCACAAGAAGCAACACCACTAAGATCTACATTCTAGGTTTTATACAATCATAAATAAATACAACAGAAGGTTTAGCCAAGCATGTTAAAGATAAAGCAAGAATAGATAAGAATCACACAACAAGACATATTGAATGATTAAGATAGTCTTACTTGATTAAAACATGAATTGAAGAGAGTACAATAGGGTTTTGAGGCCCTAAAATCGTCCCTAACAGCTGCTAAACGAACTAAGGTTCGTCCCTTTCTTTTACTCTAAAGTTACACACCTATAACCCTAATTTCGGGTTTATATATATAGGAAAATCGCTGCGACGGCGTCGCATTTTAATTGTGACGCCGTCATGAAAGAGAATATTCTAGATAATGGGCTGGGTCGTGCATTCTGACGCCGTCTTGGATTCTTGTGACGCCGTCTTGGTATGAATTGTGACGGCGTCACGTGTAATCTGTGACGCCGTCTCCAGCTGCTGAGAACATAATCTTAAGAGATGTTAGTGTAGGATCGTAGTCTTGTCCGTTTCTTCTCCAAATGAGCCCAAGTCACATGTATTTCCTCCAAATGCCTTCCAAATGCTAAATATCTAAAAAGGAACGATTAAGTACCTATTTTGGGCATAAATGCACGATTTATGGAGTTAAACGACCCCGAAAAAGTGTATAAATAACACCTTATCAACTACCCCTACACTTGAGATTTGCTTGTCCTCAAGCAAATGGGCTTTTCTACCTGGACAATAGCAATATGAGGGTCATTTTACCTACTCTTTAAAAGTATTTTACAACATAACTTTCTAGACCTCATAATTAAAAGCACGGAAAGTATATACTAGCACCTCACATAAGTGTTTGGGATTCTCTCTTTCACTCGGTTGTATAATAAATTATAACACAATGTGGAAAACAGATGATCAACACTCATTACCTGTCATAGCATATAAATTACCATAGGCTTGGTAAAGGATCAAACCTCCACCGCTAGGTGCAAGCATTATTCATTACTATCTAAGAGGTCTTTTAAAGGGTTGTGGGGTGTAGGTGTAAGATAACATATAATGGAAACGGAAACAGATGGGATACATTTAGGTGGCTTTGGGTGAATTTGGAGTGGAAGGGTTAGCTAATTATTTACACGAATACACGCTGGTTTGGTTGCTAAGCCAAGACTCGGACGAAGATATACAAACTCTACACAACTCTACATCAATCTCTTTTTTTAATAACATAATACATCACAACATGGGGTTTATAACACGTACCCCTACACTTGAGCTTTTACATGCTCGATATTTACAATCTAACTAATGACCCGATTTGAGGTGGATCAAAATAACATGGAGATCATCTAACAAATATATGGGGGTATTGACTTAACTTTTCTTCCCTATTCTTCCGCGAAATAAATACTACCATGAATCCCAATCGTCCCAAAACAGTATTTACAAGGATAAGGACTTAGCAACCGTGTACTCAAATAATTAACTTGGGTTAAAACAATAATGTACTAAAAATGAGTACATACAAGGTAGGCTAAGGCGATTTGGGTGTAACGATTGGTTTAAGGGTGACAATGTTCTTCATTAATAGTCCGGCTTAACCAGAAAATTACGAGAACCGTGAAAAAGGATAGGCTCGGAGGGTTGTACTAGGGGTATCCTGCACTAAAAATGAGTGCATGGCAAGGGTGTGGGATAGTTATATGATCGGTGTGACCATCATAACAATTACAGGTTTAAAACATGGGTTAATCCTAATGCCTCTTATCAAGCAAATCCTAACACTTACTATGCGGTCTCGGGATGCATCACAAAAACAAGTTCTAGAATTTAATATACTACCGGTACACTCTCATAATCCTAAAGTAAAACCACATTACCAAATAGACGGAATAGACACATGTGACTGCTCACTCCTTAACTCGAGAAAGCTAAAGGTATAAACTATCTTGGGTATCAATAATAGATACCCGAATTCCTATAGATCTAAAGGCGAACCTCATATTTTTTGGGTGGAATTCTGAGGGTTTTGTGCTAGTCATATAAATTCCTATCCATGAGACGCTATTAATACTCGGTTTTTGTCGGTATGTGTCATAAAAAATTTAAAATTTGGGTAAAAATTACCTCTTATGCTATGTTTCGATATATTACCTATCATTTTAAGGACAAAGTAAATGGAAAATGAAAGAATAGTTTCTAAGGCTTATTTTTCCCCTACACTTAAGTTGAACATTGTCCCCAATATTCTATAGAAGTACCCGTAAAAACGAATAAAGGGAAAAGAAAACAAGTAAAAGAAACTAGTACTCCGTTGGTTTGCTCAATAATGAAGAAGAAACATGCGATAACTGGTTAAATCGTCCTCCAAGAATCGTCCAATGAAACTTCCTAAGAACTTCTAAGCTTCTTCTTATCAAATATAACATGTAATCAAATACAAGGACAACTATACCAAGCATAAAATGTGCGATATAACAATATACAACATGAAATTAAGGTTGACTCTATAAAGCAGTAAAGATAGGATGAGAGAATTGTTAATCTCATGGGTTTTGCAGGTTTATAACAGAAGAGTACATATTTTAAATGTTATGCAAGTTTTATTTTCAAAAATAATTAAAAACTTTAAGTTTTCTGGACCTAGGCGTTTGACGCCGTCAGGAAAATCTTGACCCCGTCACAGGTGTCGTGGTGACGGCGTCGCGTGTAAATCGTGACGCCGTCTCCACGTTCTATGAAAACGAAATTTTTGTTTTTGATGAAAAATTTCCTGCACTTGATTCCATAAGTTAATTCCTGTAAAAATGGCTGCATAAAACCTGAGTTTTGACAATTCAATCATATGACTCGAAACTGACGTGAATTAATCTAAACAATTTATTTTGCATGTTTGAATTTGGTTCTAAAAACCGAATAATTCCCCTACACTTATTTTGTTGCAAAATACCTTTGTTTGCAAATAAGACAAAGTTACAAACAAACAAAGCATGATTACAAGATAATTCAAACATAATAAAACAAACGATAAAGAATTAAAACACACAAAGCACTCCTAATATGCGAGAAAAGTAAATATTGGGTTGCCTCCCAAAAAGCGCTTGTTTTTTGTTCAAGTCACGAGCCTGACTCTACCCTTATTTAACAGATAAAGGGGAGGGTTCCCCTCCACTTGAGTTCAAGTGCGGGTGATAGTAACGGTACATACCATCGTGATGAGAAGGAGCCATACGTTGAGAAATTTGTTGTTGAAGAATAGGCTCTAAACGGTGTGCTTCTAGAATTCTACCTCTCTCTTCTTCATTTGGCCTATCGAATAAACTAAGTTCTTCTCCTAGAGGAGAAACTTCCTTAGATTCTAATCCCTAATCATCATCAAACATCTCCCAATTTGAAATATCAACACCTAGGGATACACTTTTTCCTAATAATCCCGGTTTAAATCCATAATGTATCTTAGGGTTATCTATACCTGGGTTGTAATAACTATACACACCCTTAGGATGGGAATTTGCCACGTGAGGTGAAGGCGGTGTTTGAGTTGTTAAATAATCTACTACCTTCATCCTAGAACTATCCGAACTATGTGGTTTGATGGGTGGTTCGGGGCTTATTACTTCTCCTAGACTTACATCTAAGGATGGACTATTGAGTAAAGGTTGAGGCTCTGGTCCATCAAAACTAGGAACTTTCTTAGAACTAAGAGGAGTGTTGTGATTACAATTCATGCCTACTTTCTCTAGTTTTGTTTCGTTCAAAGGTTCTACCTCTATCGGGGTTTCTAAAGTCTTTTCTACTTCTTCCTGGTAAGTCACGGGCGGTGTGTATTCCTTAAATGATGGTAGGGTTTGTGTGGTACTCTCAGGGCTTATAACTCCTACCTCATTATCCATCATACTTAGGCTATCTACATGCTCATCATAATCTAACCATGCCATGCACCTAGGCACCTGTACCCTAACCATATCATCCCCAACTGTTTGAGCATTTGGATTTGTTATTGTTTCATCAGAAATAGCGCTTGTTGGGTTGCTACAGTTTTTTTCATATTGGGCACAATCCTCTATGGTATACCATGCTCCTATATCACTAAACTTCCTAAGATCCCCTTCTGCTGTCAAATTAATGATATGACGGGATAACAAGTCAAGATGTTTAAGAAAGATTTTAGAAATAGAATCCTGATTTATCATGTTCGTGAAGTGGTGAAATTTTACACCGAATTTCGTTTTTCAGTATTAGTTACAAAAAATACAAAAAACAAAAAAAGGAGAGGTTTATGAGATAATCGGTTCGTCTAAACTAAACCGATTTATTATTTATGAGATGATCGATTATTCGTTGGTATGTGTTATAAACCAATGATGTAAAGTTTTGTTGTATATTATTTTTAGTTGCTCGTAATATAAACCAACTATTTATTTTTTGTATCAAGTGGTAGATATCGCCACTATTGTTATATAGTATGTATATTATGAATGATTGGGAGTTGGCCGTTATGGGAACACCAACTAAGGTTGTTTTTGTAAAAAGTTGTGTATGGATGATCAAGATATCTATGAGTCTAATTCGTGTATACCCAAAGCGTGAGTTTCTGTGTTAAAGCGTGAGTTAGTCTATTATTTTGTGTCTTTTTCATGGGCATGGACGAGAAAGTAACTAGCAACATTGTTCCTTATTTGTTCGGACTTAATCTATTTGTTTTGTTCTTTTATTTAACACCAATTATATATTCTCCATGCCTAATCTCTAACCTTTGGTTTGCTCGAATGAGGGAGTGAGCAATCACATGTGTGTCATTTATGGATTTGATTGTGTACATGTGGTTTTTTCGCCCTTGTTGGTGTATAATTGTTGGTAAAGGATTAGTAAATTACATACCCTATATTGTTTTTCATCATAACCTTTGGTTTTACTCGAATGGGGGAGTGAGCAATCATGTATGTCGATTCCATGGATTTAGATGTGTACATATGGTTTTGTCGCCCTTGTTGGTTTACTACTATTGGTAAAGATTACTAGTCATATTCTTTAGCTTATTCGAGTTAAGGAGTGAGCAATCACAAGTCATGGATTTGGGGGTGCATTTGTGATTTTGTAGCCTTTTCAGGAATATTGGTATCGATAGAGATTAGAAAGAATGATCAACCCTTAAACCTTAACCCAATTTACCTTTTTATACTTGTTACTTCTTAGCTTTAGTGGTGGAGATCAGTATCCTTGCCAAGCTTATGATAGAATACTCGTCACGACCGAGCAATTGAGCGAATTACTTAAATGTTACCACATAGATTAGTTGAGTGAATTGAGTGTTTTCATTTTCCTATATCGTGAGGTGTTTGGTTGTGTGCTAATAATTAAACGAAAATTTGCTTAAAGGAAAAATCTTAAACCTTGGTTTGGGATACATTTTCATAGTTTTTTAAAGTTTACTTGAGGACAAGTAGGATTCAAGTGAGGGGATATTTGATGACATCAAATAACGTCTATTTTATAGCATAATTTATCGTAGCTATATTGCTCATTTTACATCATTTATGGATGAATCGGTACTTAATCGCTTATATTGTATAGTAGTATTATCGAGCAAAGAGTGAAAGTTAATCAAAAGGCACGCATTTTGGAACTTAAACAAAGAAATCATGAAAAGAACTATTCTGACATCCTATACGCCGTATCCATCAAGGAAGATACGGCATATCTGTGCCCTAAACTTCACTCATCATCCATGAAGATAAGATCTATACGCCATATCCAGAAGAAAGCTATACGTCGTATTTCAGAGTAAAAGCATGAACATCTCTGAATATAATAAGTGGAGCCCACTCCAAGAAACCCCAATACGCCATATTGAACTCCTTCAATACGGCGTATCAACCGAATTCCAGAGCCTATAAATACCGAACCCTAAAAACAAATTTCAGTGTGCAAAACTTATACCCAAGACTGAGAAGAAGGCATTTACCACCAGGTTTGATTTTTAGAAGAGAAGAGAAGCCACGAAGGTCTTGCAACGCCCTTCAATCCATTAGAAAACCTTGTAATTTCTATACTCTAAATACACGTTCGGTTTTTGGTATCGTTCATTATTGTTTAGTTTAGCTTAATCGTTCATCTATGACATTTGTATAGTTACAATGGCTATCGGCTAATACCTTTAGGTATTAGCCATGTTTATGATAATTTAATGTTTGGTTTATGTTTATTTTGATTGTATCTTATTTGTTGTGTGTTGATTATGTTTATTAATTTATACTCGTTTATGTGCTTAAGTATGCGACCTATCATTCAACTGGATCTAGAAATACAAATAGAGCGTTAGCTAGATGCCAGGATAGCTCTCCATATTTTCAATTTATATATCTAGAGTAATAGGATCACAAATATTGACCTGTATTTTCCTTTGGTTTAGTGAACAAGTTGGACTAGCAGGTGACCTAGGATGAACAAATGACGTTATGATTCCTTATGTAAAGATCTGGACAGTGGACTACTAGTATATAAAGAGTCATTAAGCAGTAAGTTAGTAAAGTCTCGATGAGCTAGGATTCAATAAGATCACCATTATTGTCTTATAAGATAGATTATAATCAACCGTGAGTACTTTATGCGGATGTGGTTAATTGTGACAGAATTTCCAGATCTATGTTTTAAGAAGAAGTACCGCCTAAATCTAGGAATGATATATCAACAACGAGATAAGACAATTATTGCACTTATAAACTAAAACCTGCGTTTTATTAGATTAAATATGGTTAATACATTTTCCTTATATTAGGCTTGACCGCTTCTCTATCTTCTAATTGTCAACTTGTGTGTGTTAATCGCCTCATTCTCAGTCTAGGTAAACCAAAACTCGTGTCAGTCTCTCAGGCTAAATACCTCCATATTGCGTTAGTTTAGGTTTAACTTAGGTATAACATAGAATAAATTAGGACTAACTTAGATACCTAAAATACTGATAGATTTAAGTATTAACACTTGCTCTTAGTGATCGACACCCTACTTACCAACGAACCTACAACTGGTCGGTGACACTGGTCGTTAGTGTTTGTTATTAGGTAAAGTCGGCAAAATATAAATAATAAAACTTGAATATAAATTACCTACGCACAATGAAACATCAAAACATGTTAGTTCAGGACTCGTACAAAACCAGGCTACTTCAACATCAACTAAACCTCCTACAAAGAATGATTGGGATTTTCTATTTCAACCCATGTTCGATGAGTACTTCAAACCTCCAAGTGTTGTATCTACAACCATTTCCGCTGCAACTCTACTTCCACCAGATACAACCGAAGCTTCTTCCTCTACCACCATTGATCAAGATGCTCCATCTCTAAGTACTTCACCAAATAATGAAACAACAGCTTCTCCATTTCATTCTACCAATGTTAAAGAACATTATGAAGAAGAAGATGCAAAGTTTGATAGTGATACCTTTATAAACCCATATGCTCTTCTAGTTACCAGCTTAGTTGAGTCATGATCAAGGATTGTAGACACTTCAAACATGCATACCTTCCGACAACCTCATAGGAACACTAGAAGATGGACAAAGGATCATCCGTTAGTGACAATTATTAGCAATCCATTAAAACTTGTTTCAACAAGACGTCAATTTGCTACCAATGCCTTATGGTGCTATTTCCATGCTTTCTTAACAAAAGTCGAACCGAAGAACTATAAAGAAGCCATGAAGGAATCCTGCTGGATTGAAGTCATGCAAGAAGAAATTTATGAGTTTGAAAGACTTGAAGTGTGGGAATTAGTACCAGTGTTATGCTCATCAGCCTAAAATGGATCTTTAAAGTGAAACTTGATGAATATGATAGTGTGTTGATCGATTAGTTGCTAAAGGTTATCGTCAGGAAGAGGGGATTGACTTTAAAGAATCATTTGCACCAGTTGCACATATCGAGGCCATTCACATCTTCATCGCTATGTTGCATACATGAATATGAAAGTGTTTCAGATGGACGTGAAGACTGCCTTTCTCAATGGAATTCTCAAATAAGAAGTATACGTCAGCCAACCTAAAGTATTTGTTGATCACGATCATCCAAACCATGTTTTTTGATTGAAAACGCATTGTATGGGATGAAACAAACGCCAAGGGCTTGGTATGATTTGTTGTTAAAATTCTTATTATCTCAACACTTCATCAAAGGTGCAGTTGATCCAGCATTGTTCACAGGAAAGGAAGGAAAGCACATCATATTGGTATAAATCTATGTAGATGATATGATATTTGCCTCTACAAATCCTAGTTTCTATGATAAATTTACAAATCAAATTAGCAAACATTTTAAGATGTCGATGATGGAAAAAATGTCAGTCTTTTTAAGACTTCAAATTTCTCAAAATCTCAGAGCCATCTTCATTAATCAATCTGAATATGCTCTTGAAATGCTAAAGAAATATGGTCTAGAATAATGTGATGTTGTTGACATTCCCATGGTGGAAAGGTCAAAACTTGATGAGGACCCTAACGGGACTCCAGTTGACTCTACTCGTTATCGAAGTATGGTCGGCTCCCTTATGTACCTCACAGGAAGTCGTCCCGACTTAGTGTTGATGTCTGCATGTGTGCCCGGTATCAGGCAAAGCCTACCGAAAAGCACCTTACTACGGTTAAACATGTATTTCAGTACCTAAAAGGAGCCATTAATATAGTCATGTGGTATCCGAAGGACATCGAATTTGATCTAACAGCTTTCACAGATGCAGATCTGATGAGGTGTTATTTTATACACTTTTTCGGGGTCATTTAACCCCCTAAATCATGAAAATATGCCTAAAATACGTGCTTAACCGTTTCTTTTTTATTTTTAGCATTTGGGAAGCATTTGGAGGAAATACACAAGACTTGGACTCAATTTGGGAAGAAACAAGACAAGATTGCAACTTTACACAAAGAGGCTCAAAAAGTGCATACAGTGCGCGGAGACGGCGTCGTAATTTCTAGCGACGGCATAAGGACTCTCAAGCAACGGCATCAGAAGTAACTCGTTACGGCATCTGGACCAACCGACTCAAAGAAACCCTAGAAGATTCGGCGGGGCGGCGGCGTCGTAATTTTACAAGCGACACCATCGCGATTGTTTTCTTATATATACAAACCCTGATTTGGTGTTTTAAGTGTGGAACTCGGGAGTCATATTTAGAGTTAAATTACTATCGGGTTTTGGGTCGATTTTAGGGTTCTTAAACCCTCTTGTATCCACCTTAACTCCATGTTTTAATCAAGTGAAGATCTTTTATCCCTTTAATCTTTCAATATGTCTTATTGTTTGATTAATTGTTGTTCTTCGCTTTCCTTTAACATGTTAGTCTAAATTAATTAGTGTTTGCTTATGATTGCATGAAACTTAGTTTATTAATCCTTATTCTATTGCTTCTTGTTGAGGTGTGTACACGTTAGGCTCTATAGAAAATATTCTTCTTAATAGTTTTTAAAGACGTTCTAGGGGAAACAAAACTCACCAAGTTCAATTCTGTGATTGTTTAGAAAGGATACCATCCGTAATAGTCTGCAATAGTCTTCATACTACCTTGCCCTAATATGGTTGATCACCTTTTAAGTGTTTGAATGCATCTAATATACTCTTAGGGGCCTTGTAATAGTCTTCATACTACCTTACTTGTGCGTTGCCTTAACGGAATATTACATAGATGGCTAGTTCGTATAATGCGTTCATGAATTAGGAAATACTTACACACTACATCATAAGGGTGACGGGCAATAGGATTAGGAGGATCAAACTAAAGAGCAATGCATGATTAAGTAAACACGTTTGTTTACCTATACGAGTTTCCACATAACTAGATTAGATTTAATTTAATTATTAGTTTAATTAGTTTATAACAAAACTCCCTTCAAACCCAAGATTTTACTTGCTTTCTAAAAAACATAAAAATACAAAAATAATCTTATCTCAACCCTTAGACATTAGTTACGTTTAGTTCGAGCCTTCACAAACTATTCCCCTAGAGAACGATAATAACCCCCGAGTCTTGCCTATACTACACTGCAACAATTAGGTACACTGTCTAGGAAGTTGTAAAACTTTCTCTGTTACAACAACCGCACATCAAGTTTTTAGCGTTGTTGCCAGGGGATAGTCTAGGTTTCAAATTCTATTTAGCTTAGGTCTACTCACTAGATTCCTATCTAGTGAGATTTTATTTTTCTTGTTAATTAGCCTTCTCGTAGTCTATCTTTTCTTTGTTCCCTTTATTTTATAAAACTCTTTTTGTTGACCTACATGGAAAACAAAAATCCTAACCGTACTTTAGGAGATTATTCCCGACCTAGCCACGAGGGCTATCGAAACACCATTGAACTCCCCGATGGAAACAATGTGGTGCCTCTTCGATCCGACACCATCCAGTTGGTGCAAAACGGATGCTCATTCCACGTACTTCGGTCCGAGGATCCAAACCAACATCTTAAGGATTTTCTAAAACTTGTGGACCTACTTGACCTTGATGTTGCAAATAGGAAAGGACACACCTGCGTTTATTTCAATTTTCCCTTCGCGATCAAGCTAGCAATTGGCTTGAACGTCTTCCCGCGGGATCCATCTCCACTTGGGAGGATCTCACTACCCGTTTCCTTGCTCAATTCATTCCACCGAGAAGGACTGCTAAACTCCGAAATGACATCTTGATGTTCCAACAACATCAAGGAGAATCTATCTCCGAAGCATGGACTCGTTTCAAGGACTTACTCAAAAAGTCCCTCATCATGGTATCGATCTTTGGCTCTGATTCGATAAAATCGAGTCGAGTAATATATAAGTATGTCCCGTTAGATATAAAAATTACTTTAGAAAAAGTAATGATCAATCTTCCGAGTGTCGTAATCCCAACGAGAATTGAATTGAAAACCATGTTTAAGTTTGAAATTTAAATGCTTGATTATCTTTTAATTTTGGTTTTTGAAAAATAGAATAATACTAAACTAGATTAAACTAAATAACAAATAAGCAAAGCAATCGAACGAAGAGGTATATATAAAAAGATATGCTTGCTAAGTGACATGTTTAGATCCTTAAGTGTCAATTAAGTATATAATTAAGTCCTTATCGATGAATCAATATCCGTCTAAATAATCATCTTCTCACAACGTTGGTTTTTATTAAAAACAATTTTTTATCAAGATATCAATTACTAAATTAATGCCTAATTATTCTTACGGCTTTTGTCCGCTCGAATAACCAAAACACTTATCTAAGTAATCCGAAAATTACTAATCAATATTTTCACTTTTATAATCACACTTAATTCACTAAACAATTAATCACTTAACAAGCATATAAGAAAACTACTCACTAAGCATATTAGCAAACAAATAAGCAATACTAGACATGATAAACTAAATTAATCTAAACTAATTAATAAGAAAAAGAGAAAGAAGGTAGAACCGAATTGATGAACCGAAATCTAATATAAAAGCACCCGATTACATAAACTAAGTAAGAAATCTTAGTTTATTTCTCTATTAGCTTTTATCTTACTTAATAAGTAATAAAGTTGTGAACTTTATTAATTACACGTTTAATAAAGACTAAATAAAGCTATAAGCTAAAAAAATAAACTAGCTTATGAACCCTTAAACTCTTCGCCTCATGTGTAGAATAAACTAGCTTATGAACCTTATCCTCCATCTTATCCAGATCACCTATAGGCTCATCATATTCATCTAGCCATGACATGCACTTAGGCATCTTAACCATAACTATCTTACATTCTAAATCCTCGTTGTATGTTCTCTTAGGTTGTGACTTAGGCAATTCTATCATGACATCCAACTTATGGGTGATTGCTATGGAGATCTTCTCAAAAGTTTGATGCATTTGGTCACTTTTCCTAAGGGTCTCACCAACAAAAGTTGATCCTAAACACGAAGGTTGTTGATATGAATACATCCTAGGTGAAGGCTCATATGGTTCTTTAATTTCATTAGGTGAGGCATTTTATGTGAGAGAATATTCTACTCCACCATTCATCATTTTATATACATCCTTAAGATTCTTTAAGTCGCTTTTATAATCTTCTGGATAATTTTCATGATAATATTCTATGAAGCACTCAAATTGTTTTTCCGTTAACGACTCATGTGTGATTTCATCCAACATGGTGAGGAATGACATATTTTACGAACAAATACACAAAGAAGAGATAGACTACGGGAAAGTTAATTTAAAAGAAATTAAATCTCACTTGATAGCAATCTTGTGAGCAGACCTAAGCTAGATAGAATCCGAAACCTATGCTATTCCCCACGCAGCGGCGCCAAAAACTTGATGTAGAGTCGTAAAGACTTCTACACGAAGTTTTACAACTCCCTATGCAGTGTACCTAATCGTTGCAGTGTAGTATAGGCAAGACTCGGAGGTTGTTATTGTTCTCAGGGGGAATAGCACTATGAAGGTCGGATCGAATGTTCACTAAGGTCTAATGGTTGAAGGCAAATTATTTTTGTGTTTTTATATTTTATGGAAGCAAGTAAAATTATGGTTTTAAAGAGGTTTTGGTTTTAAGCTAATTAAACTAATAAACTAAATAACAATTATACAATGAAGCGTATTTACCTAGGATGCACTACTCCTTGCTAGCTATCCAATTCTACCTATTGCTTAGTCACACTTGAGATGTAATGTGTAAGTATTTCCTACTTCATGAACGAATTACACGAACCCGCCGTCTATGTAATATTCCGTTAGGGCAACGTACAAGTAAGGTAGTATGAAGACTATTACAAGGCCCCTAAGAGAACATTACACGCATTAAAACATTTAAGATGGATCAACCATATTAGGGGTAAGGTAGTATGAAGACTGTTACCGATGGTATCCTTTCTACACACTCGCGTTTCCCTAGACGTCTATGCCAATTTAATATCTTATGGCTAGTTTTCTAGAGCCTAACGCGCACATCCATCAACAAGAAGCAATAGGAAACAAGAATTATAAACTATAATCAATTATACTCATTGAATCTGTCACAAACAATAAGATATAATCAATCAATGACAAGTTTCATGCACTCCCAAATAAATACTAGATGAATTAGCCAAGCATACTTAAACAAGAGAAATCATAATCAACAAAAGGAATTGAAGACATGAATTAAGATATAAGTGATAATCAAACCATTACAAGATGTTTATGGATTGAATTAGACCTTCTAAGTTGCTGGAAAAACACCTACCCAAACCCTATAATCGGACTTAGGGTTGGGGGCTTGATAAAAATGAAGTTTTGAGGCTATATTTATAGGCAAATCCTAGGTCGTCATTCCCGATGTTGTCACTAAAAATCCCGACGCCGTCGCGACGTCATTTTTCGCGTAGTTGTAGATTTTCTTGCTGCGATCGTGTGGGTTGTTGAATCGTCAGAATCCGAGTTCGTATGAAGGATTTATGATCAAAACAATATTTGATACTTCGCGCGCAAGTGGAATAGTCTTATTTATCTTGTGACGCCGAATCTTTTAGGGTTTCTTTAGGTCGGCTACGTTCTGACGTCATCGTCAAATCTTTGACTCCGTCGCTTTATAAATCGTGACGTCGTCGCTTTATACTGGCGACGCCGTCTCCACGCTCTGTATGTGTGGTTCTTCAAGATACTTGGTGTAGAGCCGTAGTCTTGTCCGTTTCTTCTCCAAATGAGCCCAAGTCACGTGTATTTCCTCTAAATGCAATCCAAGTGCTAACAACATAAAAACAAATGATTAAACATATAATCTGGGCATATTTGCATGATTTAGGGGGTTAAATGACCCCTAAATAGTGTATAAAATGACACCTCATCAGCGTCGCGTCTCCAGCTACAGTAAATTTCGTATTTTTTTAAATTTTTGAAAAATTAATTTTGTATAATTTCCAGAACTTGTAATTTTCCTAACTCTTAAAGAATACCATGATTACATTAGTACATTCATTATATCTTTATTGCTTTCTTAGGAATTTATTTCACAATTATTTGGGTTGTATATCATTATCCCGTCAAATTTTACGCGTGGTGTAGTTGTTTCTTGTCTTTGATTTGCTGGTTATATTTGATGAGGATAAGCCTGGAAGTTCTTCGGAGTTTCATGTGAACGATTCTTGGATGACGATTTAGCCGGGATCATTTGTTTCTTCTCTAATATTGAGCAAAACCAGGGGAGTACTAGTTTCTTTTGCCTTTTCTTTTTCCTTGTATTCGTTTTTTGGGTACTTGTAAAATATTAGGGACAATGTCCAAAATAAGTGTAGGGGGAAATAAAGCCTTAGAAACTATTCCTTCAATTGCATTTGCTTTGTCCTTAAAAAGATGAGTAATATACTGAAACGTAACGTAGATGGTAATTTTAACCCAAATTTAAAAAATTGTATGGCACGTACCGATGAAAACTTAGTATTAATAGCGTCTCATGGATAGGAGTTATATGACTAGCACAAAAACCCTACCACTCAGAAATTTCACCCCAAAAATGTGTGGTTCACCCTTAGATCTTTAGGAATTAATCTTGACCTTTAGCTTGCTCGAGTTAAGGATTTGAGCAATCACATGTGTCTCGTTCATATATTTGATCGAGCATGTGTGGTTTTTTCGCTTTTTCTGAAGCATTGGTATCGGTTTAAAATTATATGAGAGTGTACCGGTAGTATATTAAATTCTAGATAGTGATTCATCCCGAGACCGCTAGTGAGATCGCATTCGTGTGATTAGGATTTGCTAAATGATAAGAGGCACTAGGATAAACCCTTTTTTTAACATGTATTTGTTATTATGGTCACCTCGATCATATAACTACCCCCACACCCTTGCTATGCACTCTTTTAGTGCAAGATACCCCTAGTACACCCCTCCGAGCCTATCCTTTTCGCGGTTCTCCTAATTTTCTGGGCCCCCCCCCCCGGCGTGTGGGGGGGGCTATGGATTCTAGGACTATTAATGAAGAGCATGTTTACACCAACACCAATGTTACACCAAAATGCCTTTGATTCTAGACATGTACTCATTTTTAGTACATTATTGTTATCACATTTGTAAACACTAGTTAATTTTTTTGCTTGAGTACATGATTGCTAAGTCGAGTCTTTTATTAGTGTATACAGTTTTGGGACGATTGGGAGTCATCGTAGTTTTTATTTTATGTAGAAATGGGAAAGAAGTCAAGTTATTACCTACATACGTGCTTAATACACTCCATGTTTGTTGATCCTTCTAATTCGGGTCATTAGTTAGTTTATGTATTTAGTATCAAAACTCAAGTGTAGGGGTGCATTTATAAACCCCAAGTCATGCAATATGTTTCAAGTAAATGGCACGGCAAAAGTGTATGAAAAAAGATAGACAAGAAAAGAAAATCAAAAATATGAAAAGAAAAGAAAAAAAAATATAGGGGCTGCCATTTTGCTTATGTTTATGTTTATATGTCAAAAAAGAGTCAAAGAAAAGAAAAAAAAAGAGTTTGATGTAGAGTTTGTATATCTATGTCCTAGTGTGGTCGAGTCTTGGCTTAGCAACGCCTTCACATGTATTAACTCACCACCACCCAAATCCACCCCAAATTCACCCAAATATTTCTCATCTGTTTTCGTTTCCATTTAACTTACACCCATACATCACAACCCTTTTAAAAACCTCTTTGATAGTAATTCCTAGGTGCTTACGCCTATGCGGTGGAGGTTTGATCATTTACCAAGCTTATGATAATTTGTATGCTATGACAGGTAATGAGTGTTAATTTTTCGTTTCCCATATTGTTATAATTCATTATACACCCGAGAGAAAGAGAGAATCAAAACACTTATGTGAGGTGCTAGTATATAATTTTCGTGCTTTTAATTACGAGGTCTAATTGGTTGTGCCGTAAATTATCTTTATTGAGTAAGTTAAATGCCCCCGATATTGCTATTGACTGGGTAGAAAAGCTCATTTGCTTGAGGACAAGCAAATCCCAAGTGTAGGGGTATTTGATGTGGTGTCATTTTATACACTTTTTCGGGGTCATTTAACCCCCTGAATCATACAAATATGCCTAAAATACGTGCTTAATTGTTTCTTTTTGTGTTTTTAGCATTTGGGAAGCATTTGAAGGAATTACACATGACTTGGACTCAATTTAGGAAGAAACGGGACAAGATTGCACCTTTACACAAGGATGCTCAAAAAGTGCAAACAGTGCATGGAGACGGCGTCGCAATTTCTAGCGACAACGTTAGGACTCTCAAGCGACGGCCTCAGAAGTAACTCGTGACGGCGTCTGGACTAATCGACTTAAAGAAGCCCTAGAAGATTCGGCGGGGCGACGGCGTCGCAACTTATAAGCGATGTCGATCGCGATTGTTTTCTTATATATACAAACCCTAATTTTGTGTTTTAAGTGTGGAACTCAGGAGTCATATTTAGAGTACGATTACTATCAGGTTTTGGGTCGATTTTAGGGTTCTTAAACCCTCTTGTATCCACCTTAACTCCATGTTTTAATTAAGTAAAGATCTTCTATCTTTTTAATCTTTCAATATGTCTTATTGTTTGATTAATTGTTGTTTTTCGCTTTTCTTTAACATGCTAGGCTAAATTAATTAGTGTTTGCTTATGATTGCATGAAACTTAGTTTGTAAATCCTTATTCTATTGCTTCTTGTTGATGTATGCGCGCGTTAGGCTTTAGAAAACTAGCTTCTTAATTGCTTGCGAAGACGTATAGGGAAACGTGATTGTGTAGAAAGGATACCATCACAATAGTCTTCATACTACCTTGCCCTAATATGGTTGATCACCTTTTAAGTGTTTGAATGCATCTAATATACTCTTAGGGGCCTTGTAATAGTCTTCATACTACCTTACTTGTGCGTTGCCTTAATGGAATATTACATAGATGGCGGGTTCGTGTAATTCGTTCATAAATTAAGAAATACTTACACACTACATCACAAGGGTGACAGGCAATAGGATTAGGAGGATCAAACTAAGGAGTAATGCATGATTAAGTGAACACGTTTGTTTACCTATTTGAGTTTCCACACAAGTATATTAGATTTAATTTAATTATTAGTTTAATTAGTTTAAAACAAAACTCTCTTCAAACCCGAGATTATACTTGCTTTCTAAAAAACATAAAAATACAAAAATAATCTTATCTCAACCCTTAAACCTTAGTTACGTTTAGTTCGAGCCTTCACAAACTATTCCCCTAGAGAACGATAACAACCCCCGAGTCTTGCCTATACTACACTGCAACGATTAAGTACACTGCCTAGGGAGTTGTAAAACTTTATGTGTTACAACAACCGCACATCAAGATCATGCAGGTTGCCAAGATTCAAGAAAGAGTACTTTAGAAAGTGCATAATTTTTAGGAGAAAAGCTAGTTAGCTGGTCATCCAAGAAACAAAAGTGTACTACGATATCTACTACAGAAGCAGAATATGTCTCCTTGTCTGGTTGTTGTGCAAAACTCCTTTGGATGCGGTCACAGTTAACTGACTATAGATTTGACTACAACAAGATCATGTTGTACTGCGACTCCAAGAGCGCCATTGCCTTGTCTTGCAACACTGTTCAACACTCACGGACGAAACACATTGCAGCCAGATACCATTTTATCAAGGAACATGTTGAGAATGAGATTGTTGAGATGTACTTTGTCAAGACTGTTTATCAGCTGGTGGATATATTCACTAAAGCACTCACGAGAGAACGCTTCGAATTTCTGATCACTCGCCTAGGCATGCAGAGCATTACGCATGAAGAGCTGAAACATCTTGAAGAGTCAGACGAAGAGTAATTCTGATTACTACTTCATGTATCACATGTATTATATGTAAAATAGTTTATAAAAACAAAAACAACAAAAAGATTTTTATTTTTCAAACATATTTTTCAAAACAAAATATAAAAATATAAAATTTATAAAAAGAAAATACAAAATCAGAAAATTTAAAAAATCCAAAAAGAATCTTCTCGACATGTAATTTGTTAGCTCCTTTCTAGTTTTTTTAATAAAATTTTGCCGTTAAAAAAACATTAACCAGTTCACTATTCACATAGATTTCATTTTTTGGCATTTTTCCTTTCTTGGGGTATGTTTGGCAAAAAGCTTTTGAGAGCATTTTGGAGCAATTATCATTTAACATTTAGCACTATTATTATAGAGCTCGTTTGGAAGGAAGCAATTAGCATTTATAAAATTATAAAAACGCTAGTT
This sequence comes from Tanacetum coccineum, assembly GCA_026074375.1. Classification (NCBI taxonomy): domain Eukaryota; kingdom Viridiplantae; phylum Streptophyta; class Magnoliopsida; order Asterales; family Asteraceae; genus Tanacetum; species Tanacetum coccineum. The sequence goes on from BQNB010083407.1 coordinate 20,248, forward strand.
TCTCAATGCTTTTTGAATAAGCATTTAGCAGGTCATTTTACACATTAAAAGTATAACTACATCTGCTCTATCAAACACTTTTATAAATTAAACTGCTACCGCTAACTGCTACTGTTAATTGATTACTGCTAACTACTATTGCTAACTGTTTTTCAACAAACACACCTTTGATTTTTTTGGTTAGAGCTCTAGGTGTCATAACTTGGTAACACCGCCACATCAACGTCACATCAACTTTAACTCAATAACACTAACACCCCAAAAAACCTCTGCAATCATAACACTATATTAACACCACTTTTAAGACGCACCCTTTTTTTCAATTTAATTTAATTAACTAAAACATTTAATTCATTTCATAAAATTAAAATTACAATACTTAAAAAACATGCGAAAATTAAAAAAACATGCGAAAAAAGCATACGACATAACGACTAATTAATCCCGGTTCGACGCATCTCGGGTCAAATTATATTTTTCTTTGATCAATTTTTTTTGTAGTTGATCCAATACGCGTCGTCCTCCGATAAATCCTTCGTCGGCGTTGCGAGAAATTTCATCTCCTCCAAACGCATTAGCGTACGATCATTCTCTTTAGAAGCCTCGCACGCCTTTTCGGCGGCTTCCCTTTTAAGACTAAATTCGCTCAACATATGCTCCCCGAATGGATTTGACGAGTTACTTCCCCCGGTGCTCGTCGTGGTATCGGATTTGGTTTTCTTGGAGGGACGTTTTGATTTGTCGGGGCCCGGTGGACGTGGTCTTGCATCTTCACCGAATAAGTCCTCGTTGCCTACCCCGGGGACGTCGCCTTCGTTTAAATCAACCGGCTCGGGTGCGTCCCATTTTGAGTGGGCTGGCAAAATTTCGCACGCATCATCTTGGACAAACGGGATTGATTCGTTCTCGTCCCGGTAAGTTGCTTTAGCCCGTTTCATAACATCCATATCATTTTCCCCACTTTTTCCCAAATGCGCGGTTCGTTTGTAAATGGCGTTGAACTTTTGGCAATTGTGGTTCAACGTATGCCATTTGCTTGTCAACATATCCTTGTTACGTTTTTTGGAAATTTTTGTCATTGAACTCGTTCATAATCCGATACCAAAAAGTGTCTTTGGTTTGCCCCGCGCCAACATTCCGATCCTCGGAAACGGCAACCCAACACGCGGCAAGTAACGTTTCCTCTTTCGGTTGCCAACGTAAAGAACAAACCGACACGTCGGTTTTTTTTTCCGGAAATGGGTTCTTTGGATTTTTTGGATGGCCGTTTAAGGCTCTTTTGGTCGAAGGCGTTGGCTCGGTAGTAGCTTGTGAGGATTGGGTTTGTGGTTGTTCTTGTTGTGGAAAAAGTGGTGTGTTATGTTGTAAATTTTGAAAGTCATTGTTCAATTGTTGTTTTTGCTGTTGAAATTGCTCGGGAGTCGGAGGAGGGAACCCGAATTGGTTAGGAAAACCGTATCGGGGTTGGTTACCAGATGGGTTTGACGAAGAAGACGTGTTCGGGTTCGACATCCCGAGGAGGTTCATGTAGTTTGTGTAGTCGTTTGGAAAATCCGACATTTTTTTATAGTGGAAGTATATAAGAAAGTGTGTTAAGATTTGAATGTGTGTAAAATATGTTTTTGGGTAAAGAGGTGTTTATATTGTGTGTATAGGTGGTTTAAAAAAAAGTTTTAAAATTTTAAAAACTAGCCGATAGAAACTAGCCGTTTGGGTTCAAAAATTAAAAAAAAAATTTATTTTATTTTGGGTGTTGATACCCACGTTAGTGGGTTAACTCGGAAACCAACGCAGGCCACCAACGCCCTCATCCGGTGTCATAACGCCGGCAACGCGCATGCCAGCTAGGCATAACGCCGAACCTTGCGTTATGACACCTAACCCTCTTAATTTGGTTGGGTTCTCCTTAGATCCCGTAATAGTTGTTTTTAGTAATATTTTAGTTTTTCAAAAACAAGATGTAAAAGGAGAATGTTTTTCGTTAAGTCAATCACCAATCGTCCGCTAAAGAGTGTGTTTGCTAAAACGCAAAAAAAATAACCATTTTCGCAAAACAATCTCTTCAAAATCATCTTAACTACCGATCCAAAAAATCCAACCAACAGACATATATCTAAATAATTAAATAATTATAGAAACCAACTCTTTGAAACCATATTTTCACTTTCACCCCTCACAAAATGCCAAACCTAACAAAATAAACACTATAGAAAAAACCAATTCAAAGTACACCTGTCAACAATAATAATAAATCATCACATTACATATTCAAACACGAGTTTTGCTACATCCACAAAATTTTTACACAGAAACATGGGCTAATACAAAAGAAGAAAGAGAAATTGTAGCAAAAACCACCAATCAAACATAGCCACCATCATTTTGTAGATTTTTCTTTGTAAAGCTTTTGTGATGTAGCAAAACTCTTCAAACACATTCCATCATCAAGAACAAGAAGAAGAAAAAGGGTACCGACAGTTTTTAAGAAAGGACCTTAAAACTGGTTTGGTGTGGTGAGATGGAATCATCAAAGGGATCATCGGAAAGTGGTGGATCAGAGAATGGGTCGGGGGATGGGTTTGGGAGGACACGGTTTGAATATTTCGGATGGGTTTATCATCTGGGTACAAATTCTATTGGGAGAGAATATTGTCATTTGAGGTTTTTGTATATCAGAGGCAAATATGTTATGATGTATAAACGTGATCCCAATGAAAACCCTGGAATTGTAAGTTGCTTTTTTACTTTGTTTTCTATCTTCACTTGCATTATTGTTTATATGCATTCTTTACCATACTAGTTTTTTCTTTAATCATTAGTCATCATCACCAATAGGAAGATTTGACAGATGGTATATTTGATAAGTAAAATAATAGAGTTATTGTAATTCCACAATTTTATGATCAATAGTGTTAAATGCACACTCACACAATTAGATTTGTGTTTATAGTTTTGGGAGATTACTGTTTAGTACTACGTAGTAGTTGTTTGTTTAATCGTTAGTGATCCTACTAAGTGCCTGACCGGTGCCACGTCAGAAATCTTACAGACGATAGGAAGATTAGGCATGGTCCAATTGGTAAAGCGTTTGTATTGTGAATAAATAGTTTTGGGCTCAAAGGTTGTAAGAGGCGTGTGTATGGTGTTTGGGGTGCTTATTAGAAGTGGTTATTTGGCCGATTAGTAGTTTTCAGTGTTCTGGATAGAAACAAACTGCTTGGGGTTTTGAGGGTGGAATAAGCGTTTTTGAATAGCCAGTTTCGGAGTTGTTCTTTTTTCCAACTGCTTTACTGCATTGCTCGGAGTTGTGCAATGCCTCTTGTAACAGATGACTGTCTGTGTTTGTTTAATTCAAAAAGAATAAACAACTTTAGTTAGCATTTAGCAATGCAAAGCACCCCTATAAAGACTAAAAAAATGCTATTTTTTCTTTAGTATAATGATTTCTAGGAATCTGGTATTTTTTAATTTATAAGCATGCTTGATTACTGATTAGTCTACAGGAACTGTTTAGTAGTAGTAATTATATCTCTAATCTTACCTAGTATTTTAATAAGGGGGTTTTTGGACCGGACAAAGGGCAGGATCCAAACGTTACCAAGTTCATCTTGTCAATGAAAAGTTTTGAGTTATTACCTCCATAACAGGAGTGTGTATGATGTTTGGGATTGCTTATCGCAACTGCTTATCTCCGCTGATAAGTAGTTTTGAGTGTTTGGATAGAAACAAACTGCTTGGGGTTTGAGGGTGAAATAAACATATTTGAATAAGCAGTTTGGGGGTTGGTAATATTAAAACTGCTTTATTATGTTTTGATACGGCAGAAGCAAATAGCACTATCTGCTGCAACTTGTTTGCTCTTACTTATTTCAAAAATCATAAGCAGTTTCAATAAGCAATCCTAAGCACCCTTAAAAAGACTACAAAGTTGTATTGTGATTCATCGTTGTTGATTTTTGGCTATATATTTATCTTAGCATTCATGATGCAGAAACCATTAAGGAGGGGTGTCGTTGGGAACACACTTATGGTGGAGGAACAAGGAAGACGGAAGGTCAATGATGCTGTAAGATCCTTATGCAAGTTCTGTTAATATTATATTTCTTTAATGATCAGTTAAGTTACTCTTTATTACAAAAATCAGTTTCCTTTGCTGTAAATTGTATTAACTTGACCATAAATATGAAGTTTTAAAGCAAACAGTATCAGTATTGCTAAAAGTTGACTCAGTTTAATTGATGGATTGATTGATTTGATATATCTAGGATCTTTACGTTCTAAGGTTCTACAACCGGTTGGATGAGGAGAAGAAAGGAGAAGTAAGTGATATTTTTTGGTATTTAGTTTATAAAAATGTTTACGACTCACTGATCATACGCTTTAGTCAAAAAAATTATGTGCATTTTCATGTGATTATTATTTTGTTGCAAGATTGCTTGTGCTACAGCCGGAGAAACCCGAAAATGGATGGAAGCATTTGATCAAGCAAAACAACAGGTACGAAGAATTTCAAGCAACCTTGTACATTATGAAACTTTTAAGCACGTGTCCCTGATAGTGCACATGCTTTTTTTTTCCCTTCATATATATCTTATATGTATCCTTCATTGAACTATTGTAATCAGGCTGAGTTTGAGCTTTCTCAAAGTTCTACCAGAAACAGATTGAGCGTGGAAAATGAGTATGTTCCTTTTCGGTTTTTAGATGCTCGTTAATGCTTCTAATATGGTAGAGCGCAGCTCATAATTGACAATGTCAATTTTTATTCTTTTATTTTTTATTAAAAAAAATTAATTTATCAAATATTTCGTTCTAAAGTCAGTGTATATCAATATCTGTGTGATCTATATCATACGTGGTTTAGTCAGTTTTTGTAGTATCTTCGAAACTCTCTTGCATATATTAATACATGTGATCTCATTATACCATCTTTTATTTAAAGGATTGATCTTGAAGGGCGTCGGCCTAGGGTAAGACGATATGCACATGATCTGAAGAAGCTGATAAGAATAGGACATGGTAAGGTGGTAGGAATAGCATTTCTACATACATTGATACATACATCACCGGCTTCCATATAAAGTCAGGGCCAATAAGTATTACTGATATTCATTGCAAGTTTATTTGAACAAAGCCATATTTTGATGAATTTGAATGCTTCTCACTCATCTTACATGCACATGCGGTGGAGACTAATCACCTGCTTCTTATCATTACTTAATTATCTCAAGGTCCAGAGACACTTGTTAGAAGATCATCACTCTTGGGCAAACATCAGAGACCTAATGAGTTCACGGAAGGCGACGCTGAAGATGTTGTTGAAGTACATGAGTGGAGATGTATCCGTACAGTTAATGGTATATTCTCTTTCCCTTTGTATTCTCATGCTGATTACAGGTGATGAAATGGGCGCTTTTGGTATTGTAAAATGGGTTTTGGTCAAAATGACTAGTTCTTGTACATTTTGAAGTGGGTCGTGTTTCCTCGAAACACTTTTGTCTAATTTTATTATGGCTTTTTGTACGTATAGTTAGTTTGTGAAATCTGATTACAGTTTTTTATTATTTCATGAGTAATATATTTGTTGAATGATATCGTTATGAGGATTTATGCATTAAAAATACACTTTTGGTGAATTTGACCCGTTTCCTTTCTATCTTCTTTTAGTATACCTATTTGACCAGTTAGAGATAAGAGTATAAGACATTACCCTGATCGATCAAATTGTATATAAATGTGTCGATGTTGCCATCTCCGATGCTGATTATCACCTTAAAGGCTTAAACATGGTAGGAGGGACATATGCTTGAGGGGTCAAGCAACCCCACTCATAATTTGGATAGTACTAGGAAAAGCCATTAAAATGTATCAAAACCCCACTGGAATTCTAAGACGATCCCATTCACATCTTTTTTTCTCTTTATTCTTATCGGAAGTGTAGCGTGTCAGGTTTTAAACACACCATGAGCGATACTTAAAGCATTTAAATAAAAAGAGAGTGCTGTGAGTGTGAACGTTCTACTATTAAAATTCTCTTTTGTCAAAATCTGTTTAACACCAAACCCTTTCCAAATAAGGTGATTAATTCATCTTTTTACCATCAACTGCAAGTGCTGAGAGAAGAAAGAATCTTCTTTCTTAGGAGGATAGTTAATAGTTGTTTATGGAATTGAGTGGGCATAAATTAATAAATAGTTTTTTGGTTTTAACTGTTTAAGTAGTAAAGTCATCATCAAACGTATATAATCTACAAAACCTAGTCAAAAAAAAAAATTCTACTCTCTTTTTATCTACTAAATATTTTGACATGTACATGGATGACACCACTAATTATTTTTTTCTGATTCCATCCCTGATCTCAAAACTTAGGCAATGCAAGCATACACTAGGATAACTTTTTCGCCGGAAGGCAGGAAATGGAATAAAGATATATAATTAAACTTGTTACTTTGAGGCTTTTCTTTTTGATATATATACCTATTTATGTGGAAATTAATGTCTGCATCCTGATGTTTCTGTCTTTGATAAAATGTTGGATTTCAGGTGTCAGAATTTTCGAAGATGTGTCTGACCATAAGGTACTTGCATAATAAATACATGTGTATATGACTGTCTGTGTGCTGCAATATTAGATTATAGTATAACTTTTTGGTATTAACTCATGCTTATTATCTGTTAGCCGCACAGCAAAACTGTCCTTGTTAAGGCATTTGGTGTTGTGGATGCAAGTCCAGATACTGTTTTTGAGGTGGTTCTGAACCTTGATCGACATCGGAGATATGAGTATGGTGATCAGTTTTGTTTACATTCTATGGTTTATGACTTTATGCTGATCTTTGCTGCTCACTAACAACTATATATATAGGTGGGATGCGTTAACTGGTGACTTAGAACTTGTAGATTCTTTAAGTGGACATTCTGATGTTGTTTACGGGTCTTACGATCCCAGATGCTTATCTAGGTGCGTCATTATAAATTTATCTTCTTATTTTATGGGAAACTGATAAAATCATGTTATTTTATGGGAAACTGATAAAATCATGTTGAATCACTGGATCATTTAAAAATACTGTTCCATTGAACCTGATTCTATGTTATGTATTGTTTATATCATTTAATTTGTTAACGCGTATCTTTTGTCCTCTGTCATCAGTCAAAAACTGATGTGCTGTAATTATAGGTGGCAGTCTAAGCGCGATTTCATATTTTCTAGGCAATGGTTTCGTGGACAAGATGGAACATACAGTAAGTGAATTTACCTACACTTCTTTTCTCGCCTAAACACTAGGTTGCGTTTAGTTGGTGAGAAATGGGGCATTTTTCTAAAAAAGTTTTCACAAAAAATTGAAAAAGTAGGGAACTTGTTTAGTTGCAATTTTTGTAAAGTTTTTCTAACGAAGTGAACGTTTCTACTTTTTAAATTTTAACTATAATTTTGAAAAGAGATATTTACATTTCTTACCATTTTTCCTTGCACTTTCTTTACAAATCCCGTGCACTTTTCATTTTGCTATAATTATCATCTAAACATTTTCTTAATTTTTAACGCTTTTTAGAGATAAAAAAACCCTTCCTTTTTCCTAAAAAATAAAGATAGAGAATTAAGAATTTCTTTCTACAACTAAACACACTCTAAACTGTTAAGAGCTTTTTATTCTTATCTAACAACTTTTACTTAATTTGAACCAATGATGCAGCAATCTTGCAGTTTCCTGCAATACACAAGAAGCGACCCAAAAAATCAGGATATCAGCGAATAAAGATTAACCGTAAGAAGCTTCTTCTTTTCTATATCTTCTGAAATTGAATGCTTATTTATATCCACTTTTTTAAGAGAATTGTGGTAACTGGATGATGGGTTACTTTTATAACTAGTTGCAATGATTTTGCAATATAGCGTCTTCTTGGGAGATCACAAATCTAGGAGGTTCGCCAGGATCAAACGGTGATAGATGTCTTGTAACACATATGTTAGAGATAGATTCAGGAGGGTGGTTTAAATGGAAGCTTGATCAATGCTCAAAGTTTGAAAAGTCAATTCCTTGTGCCTTGTTGAACCAAGTTTCAGGTTAGTGATTGCTAACTTATTAATTTACAAGCAATTCAAGTGCATTATAATTGGTTAAAACAATCATAAAATGTCATTTTTTAGTACGGGACGGGGCGGTTGAGCGTAAACACTTTTCCTTTTTAAAGTTGTAAATTTATTATAAATAGTCAGTGTGTAACAGATGGTTGCAAAACACATTTTCACTATGTAAACACATGTTGGAACAACTCAGTGTGTAACAGATGGTTGCAAAACACATTTTCACTATGTAAACACATGTTGGAACAACATAACGATCATGTAACATTTCTTACTATTGTTTTTAGGTTTAAAAGCATACATCGCGGCAAACCCTGCACTTACGTGTGCATCGTCGACCACGCTTGTTGATACAAAGACCTCTGATGTTTCTGGATCCATTAGTGAGTTTGAGGATGTAGAAGCTTCCGAGGAGTTCTATGACGCGATTGCTGCTGATTCATCATCATCATCATCAGATGATGATGATGATGATGATGATAAAGAAGATGGTGATGCTGAACTTGACAGAAAGGTTTGTTGCCATCTTCCAATTTAACAACGTGATAAACTCTTGAATAAATTGGCACCGTAAATTGTAATTATACTTTTAATTTTATTAGGGGCAGAGAGTAAAGCTGAAGAATGTTTCATGGGCTATTGCCCGTTTGACTTTAAAGGCGAAGAAAGGTAGCCAAAAAATGGTTTATTCTGCAATTTTGATTTTT
>BQNB010083408.1:0-29043 GCA_026074375.1 Tanacetum coccineum
TAAGCAGAAAAAGCTTAAATCGCTTAGCAAGAATTGCTGCGAAAATATAGTCAATATGGAAAACTTAGACATTGGCAGAAAAGAATTACCATAGCAATGAAAAAGAATTACTGGCAGTTAAAAATGTCATTTCAAAATTCAGTGCTTATCTTACCCCAGTAACTTTTCTGGTGCGGACAGATAACAAAAACTTTACTTATTTCCTACGTACTAACATTGCAGGTGATAGTAAACAAGGTCGTCTGGTACGATGGCAGGCTTGGTTCAGCCACTATTCTTTCAATACTGAACACTTGCCAGGAAATAAAAATGTGCTGGCAGATTGCCTCACCCGTGATTTCAGGAATGATTGACATCATCCATGACATCAATGCTCCTCACGAGCCCTATAAAAAAGAACATTGCAGCCAATGTTTCTTCACACAAATAAACTCACCAACAAAATCAAATTTGTAATAAACCCAATTACAAATGGAAAATCTCAAAGAATTGAGAATGAAAAAACAAATGCTCATAATAGAGTTACATGCTATTGAGCAAAAAATAAGTCTCTTAGAGACCATAACAACGGTCACCGATGTACCGGAAAGCGAAAGCTTAAAAACAAAGGCTATTCCTAAGCAAACGGCTTCAGGTAAAGAAACAACAAATCCGTTGAAAGCTGAGGTTTTGCTAAAAAACCTAAAGGATAATACTGATCCAAGCTCTTTGAGTGAAACCAGTAAACTAGTTCATTCTAGTCCTCCTACTGCAGGTAGCAGTAAAATGACAATTTTGTCCTCTAACAATTTTGTGCAGGAATTCAAACCAGATTATCTCAAAGCAATCAAAAAAGAAGCACAAAATTACTACGTAATTTACAAAGGCCCACACGCCGGTATACACACTGAATGGGGTGTGACAGAAGCCTTCTGTAAAACCGACAAAGTAACTTGCAAAAAATTTAAAAGTAAAGAGCAAGCAGAAACAAGTTTAATCTTCTATGGAGAAGAAAAGCAAAAAACTGTTCTTTTACGACCAAGAATCCACCAAGTCAAAGAAGAACACAAAGATCAGAGACTAAAAATCACTGAAGAAACACCTTTAGGTTTTGAACCTATTATAGAATTTGAAGAATTCAAACAACTCTGGAACAAAGCAAGAGCTGCTTGTCAAGAAGATTTCCTTCATGAAAGATTCTTTACTACAGACAAAACAACAAAAAGTCTGTACAATTTCATAGAAGGAGCTGATCCCACATTAATCCATCAAGCGTTCAAAGCAGGATTGATTAATAACATTTATCCCAGCAATAACCTGTTAGAGCTGAGGGATTTTCCTAATCCCATGATTAACGCCATCAAGAACTTCAGAAAAAAGGTTCTAAAAGCAAAAGACAGTCCGATCTACATCAAGGTCATTAGCACAATTCCAGACTGGAATCAAGAAGGAAGCCATGCTCCATATCACTTCCTAGAAATCGGTCTAGCAAAGTCAAAGAAAGAGATAAACCAATTTCAGCCCATGGAAGACAAACAACCTCTTCTTTGGAAAGGTGTCAAAGTACTCCACTACCGGTTCTTCCATTGCTGCCCCTTCTTCTTTATTGGGGCCCTTATCGTGGGGTTCATCATCATCTTGTATAATCTCGATGAACATTATTTCTCCATCATCCTCTTTAGAGCAGACAAATTTTGTATTGGAGGATTAGGGAACCATCCCGAGCGATTCAAGCATCGAATTTAGCTTTCGTACCTGCTCTGCGGCGATGGAAACGAATGGATTAGATTACGGTTATGGATTATAGTTAGTGTTTTTGAGGTTGCCTTCTTCCTGTTCCACGTTAGGCTCATTATCTTAGGATTCTTCAGGTTGCTTGGGGTGGATTGTGATTGCGTTGATTGAGCTATGGATTTGTGTTGAGCATTGTGGGTCCATTTTTAGGTAAGAACGAGCAGACGAGACTGGATGGGTCCCCAGTTTTGGGTTCTTAACCGTATCGCTAGGCAGCGTGTCTATTATTTGATCGGTGATAGCCTTCAACACAGTGTCAATTTTGTTGGTCATCTCGCTTTGCTGTTGTTTGAAATCGGCTTCAAACTTGGATAGTGTAGCGTCTTGAGATGCCATGAATTCGGAAACCAATCCTTCTATATTTGATTGATTGTTAAAATTTTAAGGACGATTGTTGAAGGAACGGTTCGGGATCGAACCGTTGGGTTAGAAACGGTTAGGTGGGTTCAAAAATTTATTTTGGGAGTTTTGAGGTTGTCTCCACCTAAGGTTTGGGTGACTTCTCCATGACGGATTATAGGTGTCACCAAGATTGTTTTGCTCGGACTTAAAGGTATAACACTTACCTCCTACTTCATCGGTACGCGAGGATGCGTATTCAACAAAGGCTTGTTTAGGGTTTTCCATGCAATACTGAGTGTCGTGGGGACCACTGCAGATTTCACATGGGGTAGTGATTTGTTTCATCTAGGTAGATCATGTCAGAGCAAGATGAGCTTCCATCAAGCATTGGACTTGATTTTTGAGCTCGATTAGACGGCGGTCCGATGTACTCGGGACATCTTGAGGTAATGCGATTGCCTTGACTGGCTTAGCGAAATCCCTTGGGTCGTTCCAACTTTCATTATCATAAAGGGCGAGGTCCTCTAATAATTCCCAGGATTCTTCGGCGTTGAGGTCACGAAGCTTACCACCGGCTGATTGGTCAATGGTTCGTCTTGTGACAGGATTGACATAGTCATAAAAAATTTGGACTTGGAGCCAAAGGTCTATGCCATAATGAGGGACTTTTTTGAGTAAGTCCTTGAAATGAGGCCATGCTTCAGATAGAGATTCTCCATGATATTGTTGGAACATCAAGATATCGTTTCGGAGTTTTGCGGTCCTTCCCGGTGGAAAGAATTAAGCAAGGAATCGGGTAGTAAGATCCTCCCATGTGGAGATGGATCCTACTGGAAGGCGTTCAGGCCAGTTGCTAGCTTGATCGCGTAGGGAAAATTAAAATAAGCGTAGGCACGTTCTTTCCCTATTTTCACCGTCAAGGTCAAGTGAGTCCACAGATTTAAGAAAGTCCTTGAGGTGTTGATTTGGATCCTCGGACCGAAGTCTATGGAATGAGCATCCGTTTTGCACCAACCGGATGGTGTCGGATCGAAAAGGTACCACGTTGTTCCCTGCGGGGAGCTTGATGGTGTTCCTATAGCCCTCATGGCTTGGTTTGGAGTAATCTCCTAGGGTACGGATAAGATTCTCGTCTCCCATCGTGGTTGACGAGAATGGGTTACGAAACAATAAACACGAAGAAAAGATAGACTACAAGAAAGCTAATGTGTGGGAATTAAATTCTCACTTGAAAGGATTCAAGAGAGTAGAACTAAGCTAAACTATGATCAATACCTAACTATTCCCCAGGCGGCGGTGCCAAAAACTTGATGTGTGGTCGTCGTAGGACTTCTACACGAGAAGTTTTACAACTCCCTATGCAGTGCACCTAATCGTTGTAGTGTAGTATGGGCAAGACTCAGGGTTGTTTATCGTTCACTTGAGGAATAGGTTGGGAAGGCTTGATCAAGGTCTAACAGAATTCTAAGGGTGGAAGGAAGATTATTTTTGTATTTTTGTATTTTATGAAAGCAAGTAAATCATATGTTTGAGAGATTGGTTGGTTTTAGCAAATAAACTAAATATAATTCTACGCTAATGGTGATAACAATAAGATAAAAGATTGTGTCTATTTAATCAGGTATTACTCCCTAGATTGCTTCTCCTAGTGTTGTTGCCTTGTCACCCTTATGATGATCTGTGTAACTATTTCCTAAAGCATGAACGAATTACACGAACCCGCCGTCTACTTAGTATGCCGCTAGAGCAACGCACATGCAAGGTAGTATGAAGACTATTACACGGCCCCTAGGAGTTTACTAAGTGCATGTAAAATACATTAAAAGTGGATCACCCATATTAGGGGGCAAGGTAGTATGAAGACTGTTACCCGATGGTATCCTTTCTACACAATCACGTTTTCCTAGACATATCAACAGCGATTATAGACAGAAAGCTGGTTTTCTAAGACCTAACGTGCACATCCATCACAAGAAGCAACATCACTAAGATCTACATTCTAGGTTTCATACAATCATAAATAAACACAATAATAAGTTTAACCAAGCATGTTAAAGATAAAGCAAGAATAATAGATCAAACAACACATAGACATATTGAATGATTAAGTCAAGGTTGTCAGGATCGGGATCTTACTTATGATCGTTTTCGGCTTTGCAAGATCGTAATCGTAGGATCGGATCGGGATCGTAAGATCCTATGAAAACATATATATTTTTGTATAAGGTTATTTTTTTATAATTCTATTTGTTTTTATATGATATTTTATATGGTGAGCATTTACATATATCCCAAAAACACTTCAATATTTACATTTTTTATCCAAACATTCTTTAATAGCATTTAACATCATGCATTGATAACTTGTGTTTTAGAGAAAAATTTAATTTTTCAAATTTTATTGGGTATATATGAAATTCCCCCTTATATGATAAACGAATCTAACTAGATGATAAAAAAAAGTTATATGTTCAAGTATCATGGTAATAGAACATTAGATATATTGTAATACATACTTGCACAAAGTTCATTCATGTTTCAATCGGTAAATGAATGATATGGATAAAAAAAGATACTACATATGTGCACCTACTTCATGTTTCAATCATTAAACGATTATGGATAGAAAAAAAATATGAAACCGTCTTGATGAAAATTTATAAACCTTAGCCTAAATTACCAAAAGTCCAAAATAAGGCCATTCTACGATCCTACACGATCCGATCCGATCCTACGATCTTATCTACGATCCTGATACGATCCTACTTGAATTGCGATCTTGTTACGATCCTGATCGTTTTTTGTGTTTGGGATCGTAGGATCGTAAGATCCTACGATCGGGATCGTGATTTTAACAACATTGGATTAAGTAAACCTTAATTGATTAAAACATGAATTGGAAGAAGTACAATAGGGTTTTTAGGCCCTAAAATCGTCTCCTAAAGCTTCTAAACGAACTAGGGTTCATACCCTCTTTTTATTCTAAAGTTACACACTCAAAACCCTAAATTCGGGTTTGTATATATAGGAAAACGATGCGACAGCGTCGCGTTTTAATCGTGACGCCATCGTAAGATGAATCTTCTAGATCTGCGTTTGAGTCGGTGCGGGCTGACGCCGTCATGAAAGATGTGACACCGTCACTTGATGAGTTGTGACGGCGTCGTGTATAGCTGGTGACGCCGTCTCCAGGCTCTGTGAGCACAAATCTTCAAGAGTCTTGGTGTTGGTTCGTAATCTCGTATGTTTCTTCTCCAAATGAGCCCAAGTCACGTGTAATTCATCCAAATGTCTTCCAAATGAGAAATACCTGAAAAGGAACGATTAAGTACCTATTTTGGGCATAAACACATGATTTTGGGGGTTAAACGACCCCGAAAAGTGTATAAAATGACACCTCATCAATGGTTCCTCTTAGATATCGAAAGATCCTTTTTATAGCATGTAAGTGCTTTTCGGTAGGACGAGCCTGATACCCGGCACACATGCAGATAGCAAATTAAAGGTCTGGTCTACTGGATGTTAGATATATCAAGGTGCCTACCATGCCACGATAATGTGTAGGGTTAACGGCTTTCCCTTCCGGATCTTCATCTAGTTCGGACTTCTCCACCATTGGAGTATCTACGGGGTCACATAAATCCATACCATGTCTCTTTAATGATTCTAGAGCATATTTGGATTGGTTAATGAAGATGCCTCTAGGACTTTGAGAAATTTGTAGTCCGAGAAAAAAATGATATTTTGCCCATCATCGACATCTTAAATTTTGAACACATGATTTTAGCAAATTCGTCACAAAGTTCTTGGGTAGATGCAACAAAGATTATATCATCAACATAGATTTGTACCAGTAAGATGTCTTTGCCTTCACTACGGATGAACAATGTTGGATCAACTGTGCCTTTGGAGAATCCGTTGGATAGCAGGAACGATGACAGTAGATCATACCAAGCTCGCGGAGCCTGCTTCAACCCATAAAGAGCTTTCTTCAGATGATACACGTGATTCAGGAGTTGCTAGGGTACATTCGAGACACATGCCTTGATATTCCCAGATCTAGTTGCAAAATGCTGGCTGTTACACCAATGAACAAGGATAAAAAAGTTAGGTTTATAGTGCCTGTCACATCTTTAGACAACATTCCTGAAATATCCAAGTCTTCCTCAAACCAAGATTCTAACAAACCTTCGTTGTCCTCTGACAAACCTTCATTGTCCTCTGCATGAGTAATCTCGTCTACTAGTACTAGCTGATCAAAGCCTTCTGGCAATACAAAGAAAGATAGGATCCCGCGACCACCAAGTAGTGAGAAGAATAATGTAGACGCTCAACCTAGGAAAGTTAAATCTCATTTGAATAAGAAGATTTTGGTTTCTAAAAATGTCTGTAATGAACATGTTAAGCTTTTTGTTAAGCATTCTGTGAAAGATGCTAAGACTATTTGCTCTATATGTAATGAATGTTTGTTTAATGCCAATCATGATATGTGTTTGATTAATCATGTAAATGATGTGAATGTGCATGCTAAACCTGCTTCTAAGAAAATTAAAAAGAGAAAAGTATGGAGACCAACTTGCAAAGTGTTTAACTCTGTTGGATATAAATGGATACCCACTGGAAGGATTCTCACTATAGTTGGAAATACGTGCCCTTTAACTAGGTTTACCTTCACTAAAGTAGTGCCTCCTAAGGAATCTAGTCCTACACCAATTGTTGAACCAAAACTAGTTGTAACTAGGGTGTATACAAAGAGACCTAAGTCTGGACCTAAAAGCAAACCTAAGATTATTAAGTCTATGATTGCTAACAAAAAGGAACCCAGTACAACTCGGGGATCCAATACATCAGATGTTCCATCTTCTTCTTCTCTAATTGACTGCAGGTCGTCCAAATTGTTCTCTGGTATTTGGACTCCGGATGCTCCAAGCATATGACCGGAGATCGCTCTCAGCTCGCCAATTTCGTTAGTAAATTTATTGGTATTGTCAAGTTTGGTAATGATCATGTTGCAAAGATAATGGGTTATGGAGACTATCAGATTGGAAATGTTACTATTTTAAGGGTTTATTATGTGGAAGGAGTTGGCCACAACTTATTTTCCGTAGGAAAATTTTAGGATTCGAACCTTGAAGTTGCTTTCGTCAACACACCTACTTTATTCGCAATTTGGAAGGTGTTGATCTCTTAACCGGATCTCGAGGCAACAATCTGTATACTTTGTCTCTTGGGGATATGATGGTGTCCTCTCCAATATCTCTTCTTTTAAAAGCCTCAAAGACTAAGTCATGGTTATGGCACCGAAGGCTGTCAGATTTGAACTTTGGCGCTATTAACCACTTGGCCAGACACGGTCTTGTTCGAGGTCTTCCTAAGCTTAAATTTGAAAAAGACCATCTGTGTTCTGCTTGTGCAATGGGAAAAAGCAAGAAGAAAACTCTCAAACCCAAATCTGAAGACACCAATCAGGAAAAACTTTATCTGCTACACATGGATCTTTATGGCCTAATGCGTGTCGAAAGTGTTAATGGAAAGAAGTACATCCTCGTCATTGTCGATGATTACTCCAGGTTAACACGGGTAAAGTGCTTACGGATAAAAGATGAAGCTCCTGATTTCATCATCAAGTTTCTCAAAATGATCCAAGTGCGGCTGAAGACACATGTCCGACGAATCAGAACAGATAATGAAACTGAGTTTGTCAATCAAACTTTGCGTGAATATTATGATACGGTTGACATCTCTCATGAAACATCTGTTGCTCGCTCTCCACATCAAAATGGGGTCGTTGAAAGACGAAATCGTACGCTTATTGAAGCTGCCCGCACAATGTTGATTTATACAAAGCTTCGTTATTCTTATGGGCAGAGGTTGTTGCTACCGCATGTTATACCCAAAACCGTTCCATCATACGTCTTCATCACGGAAAAACACCGTATGAGCTTTTACATGACAAATTTCCTGACTTATCTTTTCTCCATGTATTTGGTGCACTTTGTTATCCGACAAATGATAACAAGAACTTGGGAAAGCTACAACCGAAAGCTGATATTGGTATTTTCATTGGCTATGCACCCACAAAGAAAGCATTCCGAATCTATAATCGATGTACCAGAGGAATCATTGAAACTATCCATGTTGATTTTGATGAGCTGACCGCGATGGCTTCTGAACAACGCAGTTTAAAACCCGCGCTTCATCAAAACCAGACATGGAATCTATCATGAATACATCTACACCAAAATCTTAAACCTATCATACTATAAAGGTCTTCAATCTTGTGCTCGCAGACTTGTCTTTCTTTTTCTTTTTCTTTATTTTGTGAATACGTTGTAGTGATCTTTGACTTTAGGCTTTGAGCATATTCCTTTGTCTTTAACTTGTATGTGATCTTTGAGCTTCTTGAGATCATCAATCAAGCATAATCTCTTTATCATCTTGTGATCTTTTGCCAACTTATATACTTGTAACCTTTGGGCCGGCATGCTCATACTTTTTCTTGGAAGCTTGAATTAAGACATCATTCTTGAAGTTCTTTAACTTTAACACTTCGTCTTCTCAATGAATAAAGTACGATATCAGAAGTTAGTCGGAAAGACTTTTTGAAACATGTAGTTGAGGCTGTTCATATGTCTTTACATTTCGTTGGCCCTAGTATGTAGCCATGGGGCTTTTAGAAATCAAACACTTTTCCTTGATCATGATACTAGCTAACGTTGGGAATTTTACCTGCGCATGTGTAGGTTAGTGATAATCAAAATATATGTGGACAAAAGTGCCTTTTGTTTTAACTTTTGGAGAAAACGGTTGGCAATAACCACTAGTTCCCACATTGATCAGTATTATATAAATATTGTCTCGTGATCAGTTAGAAAGATTCCAAGGAAATCTCCTTGATAGGGTTTCACAGCTGTTTACACTAGCCCGTTGCTCAAGTGCCGGAGGAGCGTCCCTCAAAGTGAGCATAACAAAATACATCCGTTAAGAAGTGAAAAAAATTCAATGAGCGATGATCCACCTAAACTAGTTGAGGAAAAATTGATTTGAAAATAAATTGATGTGTCACTTACTAAAGTGATTTTGCAACACATCAATAGTTTTTAAGCATTTCAAGAATTCATCAACCGTCAATTCATAACCTGGAACAAGTTTGATTCATGTAGAATCGCACCATCGTTGCTTTCCAGATGTCACAAGTTTGATTCTAATAGAATCTCACAAGTCACCTACCGTAGAGCTGTTTGATGTTGACTCTGGAAGGATTTCCATCTTCATTGTGAATACTTAAGTATCACTCTAATTGTTCTGCTCATAGATATCTCAAGGATAGGATTAATGTGTACGGTCCTTTTGAGTATTTCTTATCTGCGCCTACATATAAGTATGTGTTAAGATATCAAGATGGAATAATGGATTAGTGTCCTAATGAGATTTATGGATGATCTCTTTTGGCTCTAGACTCAATAGTGCACATTTGTTTTTAGTGATCGGAGGCTAGAGCTGACTGCCACCTTTTCAATATCAACTAACTCAATGTGAGAAAGTCAATAGAAATGAGTGTAATCTTCGTGAGTTTTGAGACAAGAGTCTATTCGACCTTGAATGGCTGGGGAAGGGTTATGCTTTTGCGTCACTGGGTCCATGACTATCTTCAATACCAGACAACAACTTAGTGTTTCTGATAGCATATGTATTGACCCGGTTTTTGCCTAAGTGTATGGAGGGCTTCTTTCTTTACACCCTTTATCCTTACATTTCTTTTTCATTCTTCAACGCCTTCAATGCTTACCGAGACTTCATAACTAGTTGGGTTTATTCTAGTGTTAGCTCCATCTCAGTCTGCATTATTCCCATTTCTCACTTTTCTCCTTTTGAAATATACCTAAGGACTTCTACACTATCTAGTGGATATCCCTGGGCAGATCCGTCCGGTTTTGGCTGGATCGTGGGATTTGAATACCTATGCCTAACCACCTTATAACTCCATAAATTTAAGTACATGGTCGGTCTTTTGAGTATTCCATCACAATCCTTCAAACCATTGAAAAATTCAATCAAAGTGTTTGATATAAATATCAAAAGATTTACACTTTGAAAGTTTTCATTATCACCAAAAGCTCCCCCTTAACATGTGCATCGATATCGTAGCACAAGCTAAGTGTAGAGCGCACAGATTCCTTGCTACTTGATCACATATCATTACAAGTTATGTTCATTTTTTAATCACATTTTCTCCCCTTATCCAAAATGTTAATCTCTTGATATTTTGGATATCAATTGATTAAACGTTCGGGGACAAAATGTTACCAAATAACTATAAGGAACATTTTAATGCTCCCCTTCAAAATTATGAGGGATAGTATATGGTGTTGAGTACGTTATTTGAAAGATTTTGAATTTCGTGAAAAATTCTTGAAAATTCATACTCAAACACTATATAAGCCTATTATAAGTCTTATACTACTATTCACATATTCATAAGTTTATTATGTACGAGGTTTGACCTGAATGATGAGAACAGCATAAGATGAAATCATATGGTTCTTTGAAGCAGCTATAGGTTTTTCTCGTACAATCTTCATTTATAAGTTGTCTTGGCTTCCCCCTAAACTAGCAATCCTTTCTTGAGTAGATTCAGAACTTTCTTGCAAGCCGCCTCAAGCAATCTTGATGTATAAAGCCCAGATATCCGAAGTACACAATTAACCCTTTCAAGAATTTGATACCGCAACACCAAAGTCAATTAAGTCCCGGATGAGCGCATTTCTCTCTTTAGAATAGTGATGATATAAATTGTAACACCAAAATCAACTAAGTCCCGGATGTAGACAATTAAATCCTCTAAATAGACGAAATGATAACTCCAAAGTCAACTAAGTCTTAGATGTAGACATTTCTTCCTACAAGATACCGACTAACTAAAGGAATCATCATACCTATGTGTACCTCATTTATCAAATATTTCTACTTCTTTTAAGAATAAGCTTAAAGATTGACCGGTCGGGTAAAACATTAATTGAATCAAAAAGAACTCTTCTCACGTTTTAAATAATTATTCTCCCAACACTTCCCCCTGGGAACTTAAACGATGCATACTGACTAATGACGAGATGTCTCTTCCACCATGTAATTGAAATAATGCATCCGAAAGAAACAAAGAAAGCCTAAAATTAAAAGAAGCTAACCATGAAGGCAACCTTACCAAACCAGACATGGAATCTATCATGAATACATCTACTCCTTCCCCTTGCTGGTTTCGACACGTCGGAATCAGCAAAACCTTGTACGCACACATACTCGAGATCGTGTTTGAAGAATAAATAAGCTTAAATGTATCACGTGAGAATCAACTTCAAGGCTTTTAAAACTATGTAATTATTTCTAGATATTCCTAAGTCTTTTACAACTATGAGGCGTTGGCAATATTTATCGAATTTAGTTTAAAGCCTATACTCACTAAGTCTTATATTGCAAATAAGTCCCTAAAGTTTGAAACAAATGACATCTAAAGCCCTTGTAGTTAAAATACATTGACTTCCCTTTAAATATAATCCGTCATTATAAAAAACTTTATCCTTTTATTTCGTGACTTATTTTGAAAGACCGTTTTAAAAGATTTTTGATGGCACTTTCTCCCTCTTAAATATTGACCCGTATTCTATTTAAAGAGCTGCAGTCAATGTTCGAGTGGTTGAACTTGATTTTAAATCTTTTTTGTGAGATTCATGAAGAAACTGATTCAATTTTGAAAGACAACTTTTTACCAATTAAATAAGATTTCTCTTATTTTGACAAATAAATGCACTGACTATTTGTATAGAGAAAGCACGGGTTGTGTTACAAAGTAAACACAAGCCTTTGCATGGTCATAAAGTAGGCTATATTGGTTTCGGCTTACCTAAACATACAGGTAAATCCCGACGGTAGTTGTTCATGATCAAGGAAGTGTTGATTCCAAAAGCCCCATGCTCATACTAAGCCAACAAATGTAAAGACATGATGAAAGCTCAAGTACATGTTTCAAAAATTCTTTCGCTACTCTGATACCGTACGTCCTTCTTGGAGAGAAGAAGTGTTAAAGTTAAAGAACTTCAAGAATGATGTCTTAATTCAAGCTTTCAAGAAAAAGTATGAGCATGCCGGCCTGAAGGTTACAAGTATACAAGTTGGCAAAAGATCACAAGATGATAAAGAGATTATGCTTGATTGATGATCTCAAGAAGCTCAAAGATCACATACAAGTTAAAGTCAAAGGAATGTGCTCAAAGCCTAAAGTCAAAGAACGTATTCACAAGATAAAGAAAAATAAAAAGAAAGACAAGTCTGCGAGCACAAGATTGAAGACCTTCATAGTATGCTAGGTTTAAGATTTTGTAAAATGAAGTGACCTCCCTTAGGGGGAGATTGTTAGGAATACAAAAATTCTAGGAAAGACTCGGTCACTTCATAGATATCGGTAGATAGCTCGTATAACAATATTTGGAAACTTACTAGGTAAACTAGTCCAAGGTCCATGGAAAGCCCATGTAACCAAGGCCCATGTCCGCCTATTGTAGGTATAAATACACCTCTCCATGCCTTAGAGAGGTGTTTGGTTGTTTTCATTTATCATAATACAAGTCTCATTTTCTCTCTTCACTTTCTCTTACTAAAAACATCCTCCCATCTCTTTCTCTCTCTAGTTCTTCATTCATATCTTAGTTGGTATCATAGATTACAAGTATTCTACACTTCTTGGAAGCCCATGAAATGGCACCTCTCCCAAGCAAGAACACCCATCCACTAGTAGAAAATGAATCTCTAACATGATTTATCCAACTAGTATCTCAATAAGCTTATAACACTGAAGGATATCCAACATAATTTAAACCATAATTCATAGTACCTTTCAAGTACTTAAATACCCTTGTTATTGCATGTTAATGTTGTCTACTATGATTACTAGTAAACAGGCTCAATCTACCAACTGCATAAGCAATATCAGGTCTAGTGCTCGTCATAGCATACATCAAACAGCCAATATCTCGTGAGTATTCGAGATGATCCACAGGTTTACATGTATTTGGCTTAAGATTTTCTACCGGATCCATAGGAGTACTCACCGGAGAACAATCTTCACGATTAGATTTCTTGAGTATTTTCTTAATATAATAAGATTGTGTAATTACAATACTTTTATTCTCACGTTTAATCTTAATACCAAGAATAAAGTTAGCTTTTCCCATATCTTTCATTGAGAACATTGATGACAAAAACTTCTTGGTTTTATTAACATTTGTATGACATAACTTCTTAGCTAACAACAATCTAATAGTAGTGATACGAGCAACTGGTGCGTAGGTATCAAAATAATAGATCCCTTCCTTTTGTCTAAAGCCTTAGATTATCAATCGAGCCTTAAACTTGTCAATTGTTCCATCGACTTTCATCTTCTTTTTGAAGATCCATTTGCAACCTAAAGGTTTACAACCTGGAGGTAAATCAGACAAGACCTATGTATTTCCATAATAGAACCAATCTCATCATCAATTGCTTCTTTCCAGGATGCAGCATCTCGAGATTGCATAGCTTCATTATAGGTTCTAGTATCCTCCTCAACACTATAACAGTAAGAGTATTGTGATCCAATTTGATCTCTTGATCCCTCAACTAAATATAGCTGAAAATCAGAACCATATGATTTAGCTTTCCTAACTCTTTACCTTTACGAGGTTCAAGAGTCTCACTTGGTACATCATCAGAATGATCATCCCTTTGAGATTCATCCGAATTTGGTATAATATCCTTTGGTCTAGGTATTGAAGAGAAACGATTCTCATCAAATATTGCATCTCTCGATTCTATAATTGAGTTAATAGAAACAGATTCATTAGGTATAATAACATAAAACCTATATGCCTTGGAATGCTCAGCATATCCAACAAAGATGCAGTCGATACCCCTTTCACCTAAAGTTTTCCTTTTTTTGGTCTGGAAGCCTAACAACAGCCCTACAACCCCAAACCTGCAAAAATGACATGTTGGGTCATTTTTTATACCAAAGTTCATATGGGGTAGTCTTGTTCCTTTTATTTGAAACTCTATTCAATAAATAGCAAGTCGTTACCATGGCTTCTCCCCAGAACCCCTCACTCAAACCCGAGTAAGATAACACGAAATTAACCATTTTCTTAAGAGCTCTATTTTTCCTTTCAGCCACACCATTTTGCTGTGGTGTGTAAGGAGCTCTAGTTTCATGAATGATTCCTACAGACTGGAAAAATACATGATCACAATCATTTTGGAGGGAAGTGCAAAAATCATCCATGTGGTTTGCCAAAAAACCGTCATACGTTCCTCGTTAAAACTTCGCCCAAAACTCATCCCTCTGTCAGTGTTTTGAGGCACGGTACATCCCTTGGACTAACGGTGCAAAAAAAATTCTCGTTAAGTACTAACGAGGGTCTAAAAAGAGGGTAATTTTGTCTTTTTGCTGCCACAGGGATGTATGGTGAACCTTTGCCTTAAAAAAATATTTTTTTCATTTTTTTTTGTTTTTCTTTGTTTTGTAATTTTTTTATAAGAAATAATTTGCTTACATTATTATTCGTAATAAAAATAAAATTTTGGGTAAAAATTTTAAAAGAAATTCGCACCTTTTAAAAAACTTAATTTTTTTAAGAAAGTTAAAAAATTTTAAAAATATTTTTTTT
The DNA here is from genome assembly GCA_026074375.1 of Tanacetum coccineum. Classification (NCBI taxonomy): domain Eukaryota; kingdom Viridiplantae; phylum Streptophyta; class Magnoliopsida; order Asterales; family Asteraceae; genus Tanacetum; species Tanacetum coccineum. Next base: position 14,808 of record BQNB010083408.1, read on the forward strand.
ACGTTTATATCCGTGAAAAAAATTTACTATTCGTACTCTTAACTTTTTAATTTTTTTTTAAACTTTAAAGTTTCCTTTTTTAACTTTTGAAAAAATAATAATTTTTTTCGTACGAAACGTAAAACTATATAAAACCGTTTAAAAATTTTCTTAAATAAATAACTTTTTTCGAATAAAAACGTTTAACTTTTTTTTATATTTAAATTTTTTTTTGAAGAAAAGTGTAAATGTGTTTTAATTTTTTAAATTTTCTTTACTTTTTAAAAATAATAATTTTTTTCGTAACAAAAAACAATAATTTTATAAAAAAGTATGATTTTTTAAAAAAGTTTTGTAAAAAAAATAAAAATTTTCACGAATAATAACGTAAAAAAATATTTTTTTTAAGTTTAAAAAGTACGAAAAAATTAAGATTTTGAAAAGTGCGAATTTTATTAATTTTTTACGAATAATAATTAAAAATATATTTTTAAAAATTATTAAAAAACAAAGAAAACTAAAAAAAATGATTTTTTTTAAAGTAAAGGTTCACCATACATCCCTTGCAAGCAAAAAGACAAAAATACCCTCCTTTTTAACCTTCGTTAGTACTTAACGAGAGAGAAAATTGCACCGTTATTCCAAGGATGTACCGTGCCTCAAAACACTGACGAAGGGATGAGTTTTGGGCAAAGTTTTAACGAGGGACGTGAGACGGTTTTTGACAAACCACAGGGATGATTTTTGCACTTTACTCATCATTTTGTTACAATTCAACTTGTGTTTTATAAATTCTAAATTTATCCAGTGCTTCATCTTTTGCATGTAACAAGTAAACATAGCAAAATCTAGAGGCATCATCTATAAAAGTTATAACATAATTTTTATTTCCTAAAGATGGAGTTGCATGAAAATCGCACAAATCACTATGTATTAATTCAAGTGTGACAGATTTCCTTGTTATATTTTTATATGGTTGCCTAGTGATTTTTGTCAACATACAAGTAGTACATTTTTCTGTATTTTCATCAATAGCAGGAATTAAATCATCTTTAGACATTTCAAGTATTCTTTTATAGCGCACATGGTCTAAACGAGCATGCCATAATGAGGTATTAACAACAGTAGAAGAAGACATATAAACAGAACCAGAATCATCAATAACTTTATTCAAGTTCAACATAAACATACCATTGTTATAATAGACAAATCCTACAAACACACCAGACTTCGATAAGATATACTTATCATATTCATACACCTGTTTGAATCCACACTTATTTAATACATGACCCGAAATTAAATTTTTACGAAGTTTAGAAACATACAACACATTAAACAAAGTAATAGATTTTCCTGAACTAAATTCCAGCACCACACTTCCTTTTCTATGAACATGAGCAAAATGATCATCACCCATGTAAAGTACAGATCCGTGTTCCACCGGTTCATATGTCTTAAACCAGCAACGATCTTTACAAACATGAGTTGTGGCACCAGAATCAATCCACCACGCAATTGCATCAACCTGCACATAAAATGCTTCATAAATTAGTGAAATATAATATTTAACAAATTTGTTCCAAACATGCATTAAATTCTGACGTTGGTCTTGGGATTGGTCCTTAGACCCCTTTCCCGAACCACCAACATTTGCATTTTTCTTGTTACCACTACGGCAATCCCTTTTGAAGTGACCAGTCTTGCCACATTTCCAACATTCCAACTTAGGTTTCTTGTTGGAACCAGAACCACTGTTGTTCTCCTTGAAACCACGTTTCTTTCCTTTGTTTTGTTTGTTGTTTTTATTCTTACCACCCTCTTCTGTCATATTCACAGAGGGTCCAGCGACTTCTTTACCTTTGCCCTTGTTACAGTCCTGCGCCCTTAGAGATTCCTCTATACGCAAGTGACTACCAAGTTGGACCAAAGACAAATCGTCTTTATCATGTTTCAAAGTGTGTTTGAAATCCTTCCAGGAAGGAAGCAACTTATCAATTACACTTGAAACAAAAATGGATTCATCCATTTTCAAACCATGTTGGGTGTATTGTCCAAGGATCCTAAGGAGTTCATTAAATTGTTCCATGACAGGCCTAGAATCGACCATCTTGTAATTATTAAAATTACTTACCAGTAACTTCTTACTTGAAGCATCCTCTGCCATGTACTTAGATTCAAGAGAATCCCATAACTCCTTAGCCGATTCAACATTATGATATATATCAAAAGGGGGGTCTGACATACCATTCAATATGTGTCCTCTGCATATGTAGTCATCGTTCTCCCACTTTGCTCTTCGCCTTATTACTTCCACAGTGTCATCCTCTATTAATTCCGGCATCAGAGTAGTCAACACATATACCACCTTCAAAGTCGTCAACAAGAAATGCATCTTCTTCTGCCATCGCCTAAAATCATGCCCCTCAAACTTATCAAGTTTCCCAAAGTTTGTAGTCATCTCCTTCACAGTACTTCCTTCAATCATGATTACCATGGGAAAATACTTTATACGTTTGTAAGATAATATGGTGTTAGGGTTCGTGATAATCTGGGATATCTGTCTTGAATCGTGTTGAGTTCACTTTTCGTATAAAGTATTTCTACCCGATATATGCATGGGTTACACGAAATCTCTATCGGGATAATTCAAGAAGAATGACAATTTGTGTCTAGGCACAAGATCACAAATCAAGAAATCTAGAGGAATTGTATGTGTGTATTTTTCGTATGTATATGAGACACAATGTTTTTCTGTACATATAACAGAAAGTTGTGACAGTTTCGGGTAGTTAGAGTTGGTTAAAACCGGATTTTACAACCAACTGACATGAGATTTACGGCGTAACCTCAATACATGCTTTTCTTGTTACGGTGTAACACAAAGTTTACGACGTAACAATATCCTTAGTATGAAACTCATATTTGTTACGGCGTAAACCCCACGAGTTTGTTACGGCGTAACAAATTCCCAAAAGATCTTTGTCTATTACCCTATAGGATTACGGCGTAACCATATAGATTACGGCGTAAACCCTGCACTTCTGTCTTGGTAGATTTCATATTAGCTCAACGAGTGTGCACTCCGTACTTCCCTAACTCGTATCCGAGCCGAACATGAAATCTTATTGGTCTCTAGTAAATCGTCATTACTTAAATGGCCGTCGATGACACTAAAATCACCAACAATCCGGACCCCTGAATCATATCGGTATGTATGGAGTGTTCATCGGTTAAGGATTGGTCTTTTAGGTTTTCATCGTTTGGTCTTTAATTTCCGTTTAAGAGGATTTTTGGTTCAAACCGAAGCAGAATAAATATTACTCCGGCTAAGTTTATGTTACAAACCGAATGTAACGTTAAAAAAAGAATCTTACACAACTGTATAAACCAATAACTAAAAGATTGAATATAGCTATTAATTTGCTAGCTGGTCATGTACGAAATTCGTACAACATCACGTGAAGGTTTTGCTATTTTAGTATAATGGTCTTTTGTAGGTTTCTCTAGTTGACTTAAACAACCCATTAAGGTTTTGGTATTTGGCGATTTGGGTCCTTCAAAGTCCAACAATTAGACCTTTTGACAGCTAGCTCTAGTTGTATAGATAATAAATAAATAATAAGGGGATAAAATGCTACGAATTAAGATGACACCCAACTGTCGCATACAGTGCATGACATTTTCAAAAGAAAATCATTTTAAGTGATTAGGTGTTTAGCTTAATTGAGATATTGATTCTGTATTAAATATAAAGAAAAGATAGGCTTGGACCATGAATATAAGACTAGCCTAGAGATCACTTGGTTCGTTAGCTAGGAGACTTGGCATGTATATTGGAAATTATTGTAATGGGCAAGCTTATTGATTATGGTATCGCTATTATTGTTAAGACAATCGACCATATGTGACCCTTGAAATGACTTAAGAAATAACTAAAGAACTTTAATCTCGAAAGTAACCACACAAGTTTAGACAATAAGGACTTTGAATAGATAAGTAAACATTCTGTACTAAAACTATAGATAATGAGTACGCAATCTTTTTTTTTTTGAACGGCAAAGATGGAATATATAAAAAAAGAGACTAGCAAGACGCTAGAAACTTAAAGTACAATAGAGTCAACAAAGAGAAATACATAACATCAAAAAATGGTAAAATCCCGAGACTTTAACTGCGAGGGAATCAAAAGGGATGAAAAAACTTTTGACACGAAGGCCGCGGATCGGTTTTCAATTCGGCAAAAGAAAACCCCCCATCCGGGGTCCGAGGCCAACGGTTTTCACTTCGGGTGGATTTTGATGAACCCAAACAAGTCTCCGGGATAATGAAGAAAAGACGAAAACCATCCTCAAAACCGACGAAGATGCCAAACGAAAAAACCTTGGCGTACAGGTACGCCAACCAGCGACTTGAACGCCCCTTCATGAAAAAAACCAAAAAGCAAGCTCTAACCATTGCCATTACGCGGATCGAAAGGGGAAACATAAGCCAGTCATTTCCAAGATAACTCATATGGTCCCCTATTGTAAGCCACAAAAAATGAAGAGAAACGAACATTATCGAATAGAACACTTCTTCCTCAACGGGTTGAGCGCCTAAAAGTGACCGCTATTTCGGTATCTCCAACGCCACCAAAGAACCGAAGTAGTAATAACATAGAACCTGTGTTTTTTCTCTTTAGAAGCATGCCAAGAGATGATCCAATCATTGAAAGAATCCCAAGAAGAAGCTTGAAAAAAGAGGAAATATCACCCCATCTTAAAAACGTGCTTCACAATCGATAGCAATGTCGCATTCGAAGAAAACATGATTAGCCAGAATCAGCATTGGCATTGCAAGAGGGACAAGAGATGGGCCGGAATATCCATACCACGCGAGAGAGATTCCAATCTATGAGGGAGACGGTCCAAGGAAAGCTCCTCCACATAAAACACATTGGACCTTCGGGGGATAATTTATCCCAAGTAGTAGGTATGTGCAAGAGTGGGAAGGAAAATTTTGGTCAATCTATAATTAGCATCCTTAACGGTAAACAGTACCGAATTGACTAGCCTAGAGATCACTTGGTTCGTTAGCTAGGAGACTTGGCATGTATATTGGAAATTATTGTAATGGGCAAGCTTATTGATTATGGTATCGCTATTATTGTTAAGACAATCGACCATTTGTGACCCTTAAAATGACTCAAGAAATAACTAAAGAACCTTAATCTCGAAAGTAACCACATAAGTTTAGACGATAAGGACTTTGAATAGATAAGTAAACATTCTGTACTAAAATTATATATAATGAGTACAAAATCTAAGTACATAAATAAACATATGGTACTAAATCATTATAAAAACAAATTTATATTTATTCGTGTAATATTTATAAATTCTAAGACGCGACTTTATTTTAGGTTGCCTTAGAGTTTTTACTCGGTCTTCCTGACGTTCATTTCTTGGCCTCTCGACGTTTATATCTCACTTTCTACTATCGGTTAAGGATCGGTCTTTTAGGTTTTCATCGTTTGGTCTTTAATTTCCGTTTAAGAGGATTTTTGGTTCAAACCGAAGCAGATTAAATATTACTCCGGCTAAGTTTATGTTACAAACTGAATGTAACATTAAAAAAAGAATCTTACACAACTGTATAAACCAATAACTAAAAGATTGAATATAGCTATTAATTTGCTAGTTGGTCATGTACGAAATTCGTACAACATCATGTGAAGGTTTTGCTATTTTTATATAATGGTCTTTGTAGGTTTCTCTAGTTGACTTAAACAACCCTTTAAGGTTTTGGTATATGGCGATTTGGGTCCTTCAAAGTCCAACAATTAGACCTTTTGACAGCTAGCTCTAGTTGTATAGATAATAAATAAATAATAAGGGGATGAAATGCTACGAATTAAGATGACACCCAACTGTCGCATACAGTGCATGGCATTTTCAAAAGAAAAGTATTTTAAGTGATTAGGTGTTTAGCTTAATTGAGATATTGATTTTGTATTAAATATAAAGAAAAGATAGGCTTGGACCATGAATATAAGACTAGCCTAGAGATCACTTGGTTCGTTAGCTAGGAGACTTGGCATGTATATTGGAAATTATTGTAATGGGCAAGCTTATTGATTATGGTATCGCTATTATTGTTAAGACAATCGACCATTTGTGACCCTTGAAATGACTCAAGAAATAACTAAAGAACCTTAATCTCGAAAGTAACCACACAAGTTTAGACGATAAGGACTTTGAATAGATAAGTAAACATTTTGTACTAAAATTATAGATAATGAGTACGAAATCTAAGTACATAAATAAACATATGGTACTAAATCATTATAAAAAAAATTATATTTATAAATTCTAAGACGCGACTTTATTTTAGGTTGCCTTAGAGTTTTTACTCGGTCTTCTTGACGTTCATTTCTCAGCCTCTCGACGTTTATATCTCACTTTCTACTATCGTATTGCATAAAGGTGAGTTCATAGCCCCAACTTTATTTAATTGGTTTATACTCTTTGGGGTGAGATACATGCTAAAACATCTACTTACGGATAATTATTTGCAAAACTGTATGCCTTACTGAATATATTATTGCTTGTGTCTAAGTCCCTTCATGCCATAAGGCCCCCACATCATGGACCATTAATCACTTGTGTGTGAACGCAAATATTATGGATAGGCCTATCGGGATTGACAAATCCCATTTGTGTTAGCCGGATAGGTAACCAAACGCACTATACTTGTAACTCTAGGTATATGGTAATTACCTACACGGGGCCATTATTATCTTATATATCATTATGGATGTATACTGTCAGTTTTGAGTGCCATGAGCTTAGATGCAATAATATCTATTTATATGATGATTGCATTCGTTGCAATTATTACTACACTCTAAAAACTTGATTGTCCATTACATAAACCTATGAATTCACTCAACCGTTGTGTTGACTTTTTTGCATGTTATCTCAGGTCTTTCAGTTATTACTCGGAGGGAAGCCGCACGGATATGTACTATGGAGACTCTACATTTCTTCACGTTCGAGAAATCTATATTTTCAAAAACATTGTGTTTTGTTAAAACCGTTTGGGACCTGTTTATTAACTCTGATGTTTTTAATGTATCGAATGTGAAACATCGTGAAACTTATTTCAAAACGTCTCTTTTGAGGTCGTTTTCCATGACTTGTGCTCATAGACTATGAAGTAGCATCTCGTGTTGTATTTCGTTGTCTGTCGAATTTTGAGGGTGTTACAGATTGGTATCAGAGCTGAAGTCATAGAGAACTGGGTCGTTTTCAAAACCTAGACTATGACTACTTTTCAAAATTTAGAGTCTCTCCTCTTGTTTTATATCCGTGCGCGCATGCTCTCTAATCCCTTATAAGCTCTCTTTTGCATCTCTACTACTATTACATGGATAATGATTATTTAACACTTGACTATGATTTCGCCCTCTTACGTCTATTTTATGACGTCTTACCATTTACCTTATAACGGTCAGTTATATAAATATTGATCACTCCGATTATCGCGTACTTCTTGATTTCTCATTTACTCCCTCGAGCATTAATGCTGGTATTATATAAGGATACCCATATATATGAGCTACTTTCTTTTCGATCTCTTACGCTTACCTTTGGGATTCCCGCTACCTACTTATATAAAAGTAAATTATATAAGTGTTGACTATTTTCAATCACTTATATCTACTTTCTAGAGTGTCACTATATTTTTATATAAATGTTATTTATATGAATACTAATGCTTTTCTTCTGACATTGTGAGCGACACAATAGTCTTGTTTATTTTCAAGACGTTGTGAATGATACAACGATCTCTAAAACCTTCTCAAGACATCATGAGTGATAGGACGATCTTTGAAACTTTTTCATGACTTTACGTAGTTCTCTTTTAGATGATATCATAGTTTGTTGACCCCATTGGCTATTTTACTAATCGACTCCGAGTTTGAACACTCTCCTCATAATTTTCTTTCAAACGCATACGTCATCACGTGACTTACCACATAGGAAAATGTCGGCTTATTGGAATACGGCTATTAAATCGTCGCCACGTACACGCCGCCTTGGAACACTTAAATTTGGAACACGACTTGTTGACGTCTTATTTATTCTCTTTTCTCCTAGTAATTTTAAAGAATCATGCCATCAAAGAAGACAATTGCTAAAGTTCAATTTCTATTAAGCGACTTATAGCTCAACATATGGCTACATGCTCTTTTGCATAGAGCGAAACACGATCCGAAATTTCGAGAACGAATCACGCATAAAGACTCTTGAGATAAACCACGCTAATGAAGATCACGTCTTCCGATTATAATATTAATGGGATCGACACAATCAACGTCCTTCACTCCGAAGGGAGAATTTCGACAATAGTAGTTAATGATAATTTATTTCTTTTTATTTGAATAATTTTCTTTAAAAGCACACAGTGTATTGTTTGCTTTGTGGTACGGGTATATTCACTGTTACACGTAAGATTCTAAGCCTAAAACATATACGATCGGGAGGTCAGGGAGGATTAACAAAAACTTAGCCATATTAGATTAGAGAGAAAGGAAAGATGTGTGTGATGGAAGAAAAAAAACACACACACACCTTATGAGATGAATGTTACAAATGAAATCCTCTACCCCTCCATGGAAGTATGGAGGGGAATATATAGTCCTAGACACGCCTAACTTTCCTAACTTGACAGTATTAATCCTTACGTATCCGACTATATCTAAACTAGTGTAATTCCATATAAGTCGACATATTTTAGGGCTAACAATCTTCCCCCAATATGTGAACATATGTAATTACTTACAATGTTCCTATCAAGTACAATTACAACACAATAAAATGACATTCAAAGCGCTTCCAATGCTGGAGATGACGTCTTTGTCTTCTAGTCTTGATACTTGTACTCCAGCTTGGATCTTCTGTGTCTTGACTTGTTCTGGAACCATTGTAGTATGAATGAGTTGGATTAACTTCCCCCTAATCCATGCAGCATGTCTTAAAAATCTTTTTTCATCGACTCCTTTTTGGCGAAGTATCTGAATCAGCTTCCCCCTAAACCAACATTCGTATCTGAAGCAGATTCTGAACATTTGTTGTAGCTTGAACGATCTTCTAACTTTGACATTCAATGTGCATAGCAGAATTTTGTAGAAGAATCATCCTATGCTTGATGTACATGCTTTATCCCTTTTAATGAAGTCAAAGCCGTAGCACCAGAATCAATTAAGATCCGGAAATGCACATTTCATTCTTCAGGATAGTGCTGATGTGAATTGCTACACCAAAGTCAACTAAGTCCCGAGTGTAAGCAATGTATCCCTCTGTGTACATCTTGTATCAACAAATACCGCTTCTATATTGTATCATGACATTTGGTCTTGGTGAATATCCGTTCGGGGGAACATGACTTAAATCAGCAACAAATTTTCTCACGCTTGCAGAATACTTCACATACACTATACTAAGTAAAGTAGTATAAACTACTTCCCCCTGGAAGCCGACATAGTAACATCAAAGTCAACTAAGCCCCGGATGTACACGTTTTTCCACCATGATGGTTTCGAACTCTCGAAAGCATCATTGACGTGTACGCACATATACTCGAGAAGTTCTTGTCTTAAGCAAACATCTTGAAAAGTTATGAATGACATTGAAGAACTTTGAAAGATTTTACTTAGACTGTGAAGTATCATTGACATTTTATAGCTTCAAATATCCCGTGAGAGTTGCTAATGACATCCCAACCTTATACTCTCTGGCTGATTTACCAACCTTGTATTCTGTCGGCTATTGATGTGACCACTTGGTAAAGTAAACCCGATATATCAAACTTGAAAATGAAGTAGAATTCCCCAAATTTGTTACTTAAGTTTGCACTATTGTTGATTGAAGAACGGTGTAGAAGAAAGCCTCTAAGCACCCTATACACTCAATAAAGAGGCATAAAAAGTACAACACCTCTTGAAACTATCCACATCTGCATTTGCGTGTGACACTGAGCACTACAATGTAACTCCTTAAAGTGATAGCTATAACTTGTGAGTACTACAATGTAACTCCTTACATCAGGGAATAACTAGATAACCAAGCCTCAATCATAAACCGTATACGTTCATGCAAGTTATCATTGAAATCATACATCCAACCAACCCTGATTTCAAGATAAAATAAGTAGACGCCTTCGTGAAACCCATTTTAATCTCAAATAAGGGATACCAAATCAACTTCGTGATCACTTGACATTAAAATCCAAATTCCATAGCCATTTTGACGTTTTAGTGAATCTTTGATCATTTTAGGATAAGTGTTGTGTTTGCTTTGGTGTTTAGGTTGTAAAAGAGTTTTGGCGGGGTTTTTGTTCATCAAATGACATAAATCGCATAACCTTTCAACCCCTGTAAACATAAATCGCAAAGTACACATTCCTCAGAATTACACATTCCTCATAATCACATTTCTCACAAAATGTGTGCACATTTCGCATAAATGTGGTTGCATATTTCGCATACCTAGTCATTGCACATTTCGCAAGACTTTGTAAGAACACATTTCGCACGATTCTTTGTCTACATATTTCGCAGAAGCCTTGTGCATATTTCGCAGAAAAGTGTTTGCATATTTCGCATAACAACACAATTCGCACAACATCACATTTCGCACAATCTTCATATTTCGCACAAGTCTTCACATTTCGCACAAAATGCATATTTCGCATAACAGTCACATTTTGCACAGTATGCATATTTCGCACAACATTCACATTTCGCACAAATGCATAAATCTCACACTTGCACATTTCTCACGATCTTCTGTTACACATTTCTTATCCTTCATCAGAGTTGCACATTCCTCAAACTTCAAATTTTAACCCGAAAATTTGATGTTTGAAAACCTGTTTTGAGTCTTCAATAAGCTTCTAATAAGCACATAGGTTAGGAAAGTACAAGTTGATGATCGAAAACAACAATCAATAAGCTCAAAATAAGCAAAAACGTGTGGGTTGAGTTTGAACCAAATGAGCTTAAAAAACTTTTTGGAGGCTGTTTTAATGCGAAAGAATTTACCAAAACCATGGAACAATAAGCATGAATCAAGAGAGAAGAGAAAGCTTCAAGCTTTTTGTACCATAACCCAAAAACCAGCCGTGGCTTATTTGCTTATAAATAAGCCACAGTTCACCTCTAATAAGCAAACCACGAAACACAAATCCCCCTTGGCTCTTGATACCAAATGTTACACGTAAGATTCTAAGCCTAAAACACATACGATCGGGAGGTCGGGGAGGATTGAACAAGAACTTAGCCATATTAGATTAGAGAGAAAGGAAAGATGTGTGTGATGGAAGAAAAAAAACACACACGCACACACACCTTATGAGATGAATGTTACAAATGAAATCCTCTACCCCTCCATGGAAGTATGGAGGGGAATATATAGTCCTAGACACGCCTAACTTTGCGTATCCGACTATATCTAAACTAGTGTAATTCCATATAAGTCAACATATTTTAGGGCTAACATTCACCTCTTTCAACGATTAATTGTTTGTACAATTAAAATTCTCATATCCCATTGAAACATCCTTGATAAACCATTCCCGTAATATGTGCTCGTTTCAGCCATTGGTATTAACTCCATTTACTAATTGATTTCTCATACCATTATTGCCTCTAATATACTACTTCTTTTATATGTGCCTCTTTCAACTATTGATATCAATTCTCTCGTTTGCATCGGTTAATTTCACGAATGACTCTCTATAGTCTTTCATAATTCTTTACGTTCATTTCTTTTTTACCGTTATTATGTTTTGAGATTCTTGACACCTACTTCTATCCTACCATTATTATGGTCAATTGATTCCTTGTTCGCTTGATTATTCGTACAAATGATCCTTCATATTTCCTTGATTCGTAAATTGTTTATGCGAATCATTCTCCATTTTTATTTTTTTGATCATTATTACATTTGTACATACGTTCTTATACGTGCTCTTTTATTTGTTGATATATTCATATTTTACATGCTCGCGATATATTTTATTGTTTCTTCATATTCTCATTCATTCCTCTCACGGCGCTATGACTATTCTTCTTTTATGATCTACTCATTCTTTCTTTGTATTGATTAATGATTGTTCGCTACCTTGTTTATAAGATAATTAATCTCTCTCTTAGGATTCTCTAATCCTGAAATATCAAACTCGTTATAACCTACTTGCATTGGCATTCACTTCCTTTGAAAAAGTGTAATCTCTCTGATCTTTCCGTCCACATCGATTATCGACACCAATTTCATTTTCCGACCTTGACATGTAATGTACTTGACATATGCTCCTTCAATCATCGATTTAACATAAAAATTCTTTGTTTTCGCTTGTTTTCTCATCAGTACAGATATTCAATCTTTCCATCAAGGATTTTCATAACAACTAATCCGTACCTACACGCACATTACAAACATTATATGTGTTGACTATTACTTACTCAATATTCGTTTACTACCTTGTTTAAATGTTTTATTGAACCCCTCGGACATGTTTTGACGCATATATGAAGATAGGAGCTTTAACCCTGGCACTGAAGAATTTGGAACACTATTTGCACAGTACAAGGTGCACAGTTACCAGAGCAAGCGAGTTATACAAACTTGAACTACCACGGGAACTCAATGGAGTCCATATCACCTTTTACGTCTCGAACCTGAAGGAACGTTTATCTGACAAAACCTTGTCATTCCTCTAAATGCATTTTGACTCGACAACAAGCTTCACTTCATCAAAGAAACGGATTGAAATTATGGACCATGAGGTCAAACTTTCAAGTTGAGTAGTATTCCTATTGTCAAAGTACGTTGGTAGGTCTTGAATTCACAGGAGAGCGCGAAGACCAATTCAAGAGCAAGTATCCTCATCTCTTAACAAGTAAACCGACGGCACATAAGGCGAAGTGAGCACCGGGACGACGCTCCCTTAAGGTGGGAAGGCTGTAACATTTCGTAATTTTTGAGTCATTATTTAAACTTATACTTTCATTATTTATTTTACTTTTGAGTAAAATATACTTTTTACGATTAACCGTATGAGTTATCTCGCATTCGTACTAAAACGTTTATTAAAAGTGAACCCGACTTTAGACTAAATAATAGTCAACGTGCTCTATATATTTTTATTATTTCAGAAAAGTATCTCATATGTTATAATTTTATTTTTATCATATAAGTTTATTTTTCGTGGTTCTGCCTAAACCTTTGTTATATTTTATGTTTTTACCCGTTAGCCATAACGATACCCACTTAAACCAAAATTAACACAAAAATAAATCCATCCTAATGACAAATATACCCACAATCCATATAAAAATAGTGGGTACCCCTATTGGTACCCCCTGCCCCATGAATAGTGCCAAAAAGGTACAAAAGATTTCTTTTGTACCCCCTTTTTACAGTGCAACGCAGTTTTTTATCAGTTTCTGTTCCGTAATTTTTGACAGTTTCATACTTTTGACCTGTTAAACTTTATATTTTTCGTTCCGTTTTTTCCGTGTCACAGTTTTATAACATATACAAAATTATAAAAATACAAAAAAAATAAAATAAAAAAAAAACCAAAAAAAACCCGGGGGGTTACAAATGGTGATTTAGGGGGTACATATATCATAAGCCAAAAATAGTATGCCTACGTAGGCATGTTAGATGTCAATATATCATTCTCTAACATTCTCTAATATCCTCTAAATGGTTACACGTGTGACTAACCCAAATACTATAAAATGATGGAAGTCTGATCTAAAAGCATTTACACATGAAATATTAACAAAAGAGCTATTTCTATGTTAGCCCTAAAAGATTTTGTTGTATGCATTTTTTGCCTTAAAAATAATGTGTTCCTCAAATGCCCCAGAGCGATCAGAGTGATCGGAGCTATCGGAGCGACTTAATTAAAAATTATTAAAAGTACAAAAAAATACAATTTTAAAGTACAAAAAATATTTTTTGGTTGTACTTTTAATAAATTTTAATTAGGTCGCTCTGGGCATTTGAGGGACACACTATTTTTTGAGGCAAAAGGTGCATACAGCAAAATCTTTTGGGGGCAAACATAGAAATAGCTCTTAAGAGTGCTCGGTGTAGTAACGCCGGCAACGGCGTTGGTCGGCGTTACTACACCGCTGGTCGGCGTTACCCAACGGCGTTGGCCGGCCAACGAGCGTTGGGGTATGTTTAAAAAAAAT
>BQNB010083409.1:0-29043 GCA_026074375.1 Tanacetum coccineum
AATAATATCATTAATGATTTGTAAATTTTATTTATTGTGTGTTTAAAAAAAGATGATTTATATAGAATTTTTTGTACCATGTGGTATATTAATTTTATTTTTGAGTAAGAGAATATTTTAATAATATCATTAATGATTTGTAAATTTTATTTAGTGATATTTTATAGAAGAAGAAAAAGATGACTTATGCATTATTGTTTTGTAGTGTGTGGTATATTAATTGTACTTTTAGATAATAGGGTATTTTAATAATATCATTAATTATAGAGTAAAGTACATTTTTGGTCATTGTGGTTTAGTGCGTTTTTCACTTTTTGTCCAGAATTCAAAAACGTTTTGTTTTTAATCCAAATGTGATACTTTTGTTTCACTTTCAGTCCAAACATGTTGAAAATTTAGACCAAAAGTGAAATACTCACCAAACCACAAGGATAAAAAAACTGCTTTTGGACTAAAAGTGAAACAAAAGTATCACTTTTGGACTAAACCCATAACGTTTTTGAATTTTGGATCAAAAGTGAAAAACGCACCAAACCACAAGGACAAAAAATGTACTTTACTCTATAATTAATGATATTATTAAAATACCCTATTATCTAAAAGTAAAATTAATATACCAGACACTACAAAACAATAATGCATAAGTCATCTTTTTCTTCTTCTATAAAATATCACTAAATAAAATTTACAAATCATCAATTATATTATTAAAATATCCCTTACTAAAAAAGTACAATTAATCTACCGCATGGTACAAAATAGTAATGCATAAATAATGTTATCATATTTTTCTCCTCTTTAAAACACCATTAAATGAAATTTACAATTCATTAATCACATTTTTAAAATACCCCTCACTCATATGTACACTTAACGAGGCATGCAGATGCGTGCGATGCACACGGGCTATATCTAATTGTTGATTACGCATGAGTTGTATCTAATAGTTCATTACGCACCGTCTTGTTCATCTTGTCTTTGCAATTAAGGAACACTAATTAATTATGTAATATAATTATTAATTTTGAATTAATTATTTTATATATCAAAAGTTATAACGAAAGAAACCAACAAGGGTCTGTACTCAAACCTTGCTCTTCATGGGTTCCTTCAAAGAATGCTTAACAGGTTTTATACTCTGATATGATGTCAAAAAGCTTTTACCATGAACTCAATCTTTACAGCACAACTGGAACACTATAACAAATTTCACTGCTAGTGAGGAAGCCAAAAGCCCAAGAAACATTCATTTTAGCTGCAAAATAGGATGAGATAAAAAATTTAACAACACTAACGGAATGAGTTAGATATATCATGAAAACGCAAAACCAAATGAAATTTATCAAACTTATATACCAACAGATGGATAAAATTGTTTCCGTTAAAATTCAAGTGATCATAATGACGCATTTGAGATCTTAAATGGGCACAAAGTATAAAATCAAAAAACTTCCTTTAATCCTACAAAATAAGTTCACATTGAGCAAAGGGCATGAAAATGAATTGGTAAACATAGTGCTAACTCATATCTTCATTATACTGATCGTCTTGTACTTAGTTTGTTTAAATATGCATTGCCCTTTGTTTTCTAGTCATATAAAAACAAAGGATTAGAATTTATCTTATATTGTAGTTTGTTAGTTGCTCAGAATGGAATATACTTCATGTGTTCTGGTTTAAATATTCGTCTTTGCACTTTCGTAACGTTTAGGACGAAACATGCAATTTAGCTAAATTTTAAGGACGATTTATGCAATTTACTCATTTATATAGGTAGATTTACAAGTACAATTCCAACCTTGAATTTCAAAATACAAAATGTATTCAGATTGCTGCAACCTATAAATTGGGCTATCCACTATACAAAAATTTCAAACATACAAAATGTAGTATTCATATTGCTGCAACCTAAGCTATTCAAATTCGTAGCAGTTTCCTAGTCGAGTCTCCTTCGGAAATAGAATGACACCTCTACCTTTTATATTGTTCATGTGTTGGTCTTCACTTGCTAAAAGATTCTGCCATACCCTACATATAACACCATGCATCAGCTTTGTACATGATCATATAACCATCATAAGTTTACCAAGAAAGAGTGAGAAGTTCCTCAAACCTTGGTATCATCCTAAAACTTTAGAATTATCATTTGTGACTTGGTAAATACCATAAAAAGGTAAAGACAGTAGAGTATGAAACGAATGTGTTAAAAAACTCAAACCTTGGTTGTCATGTTTCCTGTAGTAAACTTTTAGAATTCTCATTTGTGATTGTAAATACGTGAATAAAAAGGTTAAGAAAACTAGTAGTGGTATGAAACGAATGTTATGTTTTTGAAAAAATTAATAGAACTATTAAAACATCTAATTTCATTGATTTAATACACAATGAATCTTACTTGAATATCATCATCGTTCTAGAGGTTATAAAGCGAACCAAATCAATTCTTTTGTTGTCGTTGCTTGAACCCTACCGTCTAGATTTTCTGCTTGTGTCGCGGATTGCTAGGGGGGATTTTGTGGTTTATTTGTGTCTAGTGTGTGTGTATGAGTATGCGCCTGAGGCTGGGGGGGAAGTTTTGTTTCGGGGGGGGGTTGTGTGAAGGTGCGGGGTATTGGGTTTTTTGTGCGTGTTATTGGCCAAGGTGTTCTCGTGCTGATGTTGTTTGGTTGGTGTGATGTTTGGAG
This sequence comes from Tanacetum coccineum, assembly GCA_026074375.1. Lineage (NCBI taxonomy): Eukaryota > Viridiplantae > Streptophyta > Magnoliopsida > Asterales > Asteraceae > Tanacetum > Tanacetum coccineum. Next base: position 2,685 of record BQNB010083409.1, read on the forward strand.
TTTAAATGTGAGCTCTTATGCTATGTTTGTGTTGGGGACTTTTGTGCTCTGTTGTTTGTCCTTTGGGTTCCATGATTTTTAGAATAGTTGCCAGTATTTGCATTTTATCCTCTTGGTGGATTGGTGGAGGGTGTGGATTGTATTGGTTGGGTTAAGATGTGTTATCAATCTGTGATCGTTTTTCTTGTGGGTGGGGGTCTATGTTTGTTACGTGTGAGCTGCGTGCTTGTGGGGATAGGGTTCTTTAGTTGTATGCGTGGGTGCCGTGTGGCTTTGTGGAAATGGGGGTGCGTAAGGGTCTAGCTTTTGGATGTTGGCGGCGTTAATGTTAGGTGTGTATTCATGTAGTGTAATTTTTGTACTACAGAAGATTGGGCTGGTTGTGGCTTTCGTGCGCATGTGTGGGGTTGGCTGGCTGTGTTTGGGGGGGTATGGGTTCGTTGGGGTGGTGGTGTTTGGTGGTGGGCTGTTGGGGGAGGGTGCTATGGAGGATGTCAGTCTTGTTTTTTTTGGTATATTTTATTTTCTTTTTTTTTTGTTGTACATGCTTGCTGATAATTCGTGCCTGTAGATTATAATATATTGATATGATATGTATCTTTGCTTTTGCTTTATACAACTTGAACTCTATCAATCCTCATCTTTCTATACACCAATTTTCCTCGTTAATTAACCTGTGTGTTTTGTGCGAGAGGTATATTAGATTCAGTTTGCCACCCCCACAATGTGATTTAACATGTCAGTAATCAATATCGTCGCAATCAAACTCCAACTTCTATTTGTAGGTAGGCCATGACTTGGGTCACTGCATCCTGGAGAGACTATTTTTATCAATCAGAGTATGTTATGCACTATGTGCAGAGAACGATTTTAAAATAACCATATACTAAGAATGAAATGTTGCATTCAAGTTTTATGAACATACGCCGTACGAATTGAAATTTTACATTAATGCTCAACTGATTGGCTTCATATTGATTATATCATAGATACACACCGAGTGGCCCGTTTGTACGAAGGAACATGGAAGGGTGATGGACATAGTTGGGACTGTTCGTCATGGTTGGATGTCGGTTCAATACATGCATTAAATTTGCGGTCTTGTATCTTGTGGGGGGTTGTGGTGAGTTTGGTTGGATGTTAATGTCAACTGAATCGGCTTGTCCGCACAACGTTTGTGGTCAATAGATGAATTGCAGGCCGGATTATTTTTGGGATGTATGGCGAACAAGTCCCTGGATAATTCTTTCGTCGTTCTAATCGAGCGTTACTAGAATCAGATGACCTGTCATATCTTTGAAAGATACAGCGATGGGCGGTGACAGATGTGTTAGTATCGTACGTTCGCAACTCACCTAGTAGATAGTCTAAATCCGAAACGCAGAGATAATGAACTCGCAAAGTTCCAGACCATGGCATGATTCTGCCATGGGAATTGAATCATTTTGCTAGGAAGTATACTTTCAACAGTTTTTGTAGAATTTGTTTCGAGAACATTAGATGTATAGTGCCAGGAATTAGGTCGACATGCCACCGCTTTGCAAAAATCGTCATTAACTTTTTTTTAAAGTGAGCTCTGAGAAAAAAACAAGAACGTGGACTTGAGGAAGAAATAACTTGTCATTCGCACACTAATCTTGTTCATTTTTATGTGGCTTAGGGGATCCATGCCTTTGCTTCTAAAAGCGAAAGGAATTGATTCGAGATAGAGTCATGATTATTGAAAACTGCACCTGTTGCCACTCGGTGTGACAGCTCGTCGACGGTATGTTTCCATTGTGTTTCAGGCTGCACACGCTCAAAATCATTTACGAGTGTACCCAATAGACGTTTTTTTAAAAACACATTTACTGTTTTGGATCGCCTCCCTGAAGTTAGGGAAGCAGAAGAAGGATAAGTGATACTGATTTAAACTACGCTCTATAAACCAGCCTGATCTGGATTTGTTATAGGGACCCAGTATCTTTTTTCATTATCACTGACAATCGTTCCAAGTTTTACCGTCTCATAGAGAGTCATTATATTATATGGATTCTCATAACGCAGAGCTATCCTAGTGATCGTCATGTATGATGATTGCTCCATAACTTCGGGTATCCGAAGGGATTGCTCAAAAATTGGTATTCTATTGATCCGACTTCTTGTTTTCTTAAATTTAGTCATTAACCATAGGGATATAATAAATTATGTACACAATATCTAATTAAGTCAGTATTGACTCTGTGTTTTAGCGCCAGTTAATTTTAAGGTTTTCTGATTGTGTCTACGTCTTGCGTGATTTTTGGACGAGACCTTAACTTTTTGAGGTTTCTTATTGTACGAACCCTAGAATAGCATTTTGATATTACTTTTTTTTATATATTCTTTATAACATACAGATTCGATCTTCGGGAAAATGAAGAAACTACTAATGAGCATACATAGCCATGTTTGATATGTCTTGAATGTGGGGTTGCTGTGAGCGTGTCTTGATATTTTGTTACAGTGTTTTTTATTGTTTTGGTTTTAGGGGCATGCAACTGTTTTCTATACTTGGACATATTCTATTGCTATTTCTCCTCTATATTTGTAGAGTGATTATCTTTATCTTGGTTAATACCAAGCGTAAATGTTTCTTGGTGCCTGTGAGTCTCTCTGGCTGTTAATCCAATGCTCAACGAGATATTCTTCTATTAACAGCACTCTGGTTCTCATGGGTCATGGACACCTCAGATGTGGATAGCGCTCACTTGGGTTTCATCCCAATCAAAAAAAGTTGAATACACAAAAAACCTACTTGTCCTTGATACGCATTGATGAATTGACTTGAGTAGTAGGTATCTTCCGTGTGGCATTCGATCACACAAACATAAAATTATCTATTGCAGTATAAATAAGGTTTCCAAGCAGTTTTGGGTATGGTTTGGTGATGTGCAAGTTTTTATTCTTGCACGCTCATCTATTGTGTTCACCTCCGTCTTATTGTTTTCATTTAACAGCAAAAAACGAGAACCAGGATGTAGATTGTACATGCAATTGCTTCTCGAGCACGTTGTTAGGGTCTGATTCTGCAGAGCCAATTACGCACGCCTCCCAGACCTGTTGAAGTAATAAGCAAGCGAAGGGTGTGAGGATAAAAGAAAGAAACAATTCATCACCACTTCTGTGCCGTGATTGTCGGTTGTTTTTTTTTTTCTTTTATTTGATTTTTTTTATTATTTTTTTTTTTTTATTTTTCGATTTGTTTTTTTTTTTCTTCGTTTTTTTGTTTTTTTTTTTTTTTATTCTTTTTTGTCGTTTTTGTTTGTTTTCTTATTTTTTGTTATGTTTGTTTTAAAACGTGAGGAACTGAATTATTAGAAACAACCATGTGAGTTAAGAAAAAGAATTGTGAGAGTTGTGATGAGAGAGCAAAGCAGTAAAATATATGATCGCTAGAAGAAAATGTGAAGCAACTATTCACCATTATAGTCGGTACGCAACTTCTGTGTACATGAATATGTGTGTTGTTAATAATCGCAAGGTAGTCTGGTTTCTATAAGCTGTCCTTATAGCGAATGGAATAAGATATGTTTCAAATTGTTTCACTTTCTACATGTCGATGAGTCGTGAAACTTTTGTTTTTGGAGGAAACAGTGCAGAGATGAGTATAAGAAATTGAGTGGAACATACTATGGTTTTGTGGATTATATAGGAGTACCAAAAAGATGGTGAGTGCTCGAAAAAAGTGTGATTTCACGCCACACGACAAAGTTATGCTGTCGTTCGTGAACAGTAACTTATTTTTAATAAATTTACTTTTATAAAAATAGTTGTTTTAACTTAAAACTTGTAAATAGACGATTGTCATCTGTGTTCATGTTTTAAATCCATGTTTGTGTCGATTTTTTTACATCGTTTTGGCTAGTCATATCATGAAACAGTAGTTAGTTATCTTTAAAATGTACTTGTGTCGCGCTTGTGTAGAATATAGATCTGACGCATGGAAATGCGCATGCATTATTTTTATAAAATACCCTTTTATAGAACGAATACTTTATGGCATTTATTATTGTAAAAACGTGAAAAGGGTTGTCATATCTTTTTTTGTTATACTTGTTTTTTTTTGTAATTTCCTTATATGTCGTTATGCTCATGTGATAGATGATACTATTATATAAAACATAAAATATAAATGCTTTAGATACTACAAATTCCATGAGCATTAGGTACCCTAAAAACAGTTTACATGGTTTTTGGTGGGTTTATAAAACAAGTTTCTTATACTGTTCTACTTATTAAGAGCTTTTGTAGCAAGTTTCTTTTTACCAAGTTTTTGTCACCATATATCTTACTATATTAAGTCCCTTAGTAGTCGTAGTCATCTTTGTCGCAAATAAAAATCCATGTCCTCATCATCTCTTTTTATACATAAACTTGATAATTAACTTGTCAGAATAATAAATACAATGGTACTCGCAAAACTTTGAAATACTCATTAAAACATCGCAACTGTCTAAAGTACCTATTCTGTTATTAAGTGTCTGTACTTCTATTTCATGTAGATCGTCATGTTATACATCATAAGAAATTCAAGTTGTTATGAGTATGTCCTTGTAAATCTTCAGCAATTTGTTCACGGAAAATTAAGCTAGGTGTGTCTACGATTTAACCATATATAACAAACCATGTAAGAAGAGTAAAAATTATGAATAAATAGAATGTAACATCTTAAATAGGCCTTATAGAAATGTAGAGGATTGTATGAGGAGCACAAGATTATGCTTGAGCTTTAACCCAATGGAATCGCAAGCAGCAGACAAGTTTTTTTTTGTCTAGAAACCTTAATTGAGTGGAAACCAACTTATGAAAGTTAGATGTCTTGTTAGATTGTACTTGCTGAAAAATCGCAAACCCAAGCTTCCAAATCAATTTGTATCACCTTAGATGAACTTAGAATGAATGCTTGTATGCTTGGAATACCTTAGAATGAAAAATAAAATGAAACTCTAGCTTACATATTTGAGCCATAGGTTTTGGCTTATATTTGAGAGAGTTTTGTGGCTTGGTCATCTTCTTAGTGAATCTAAATGAGAACTAGTGTGTATGACTTTCTATATATAGCCTTAAAATAACCTAATACAACCTTAATCAAACCATGGGGTACTAGTAGTTTTAAGGATGGTTTAGGGTACATGTGTATCTAAGGATTCATCTCTCCTCAAAAAAAATAAAAAAAAGCCAGCGTTCGTAAGGTGACAATATGACTTTCAGATTGTTTTTCTTTGCGCTTTCCAGCAGGGGGACGTCGAACGAGCGAGAGTACGTTAGTAGGAGAGTATGTTGGGGTGTAGTCTTTAGCTCGGGTAGGATGCGTTGTTTTGTTACGTGAGCGCTCGATAAGGGTTGCTTGTAATTTGCTGATACGTTGTCTGTGTTATGGTGTATGGTTAAGATATCGTTTATGTCTGAGAGGCTCGTACAGGATGGTGGTGTGCAAGGGCGTTCCATCTATTTTTCTTGTATCTGAGATTAACAATACCTTTTGTTGGAGATGTGTATTGTGACTCAAAGGCCTGCCTCTTATCCTATTCGTAATGGGAGGGCCGGATGTCGGTTCAGCCATTTGAGCCTCATGCTCAGTATCAACTCCTATATATTCTATTAGACGAGATCAAACTGAATGTATAAAAACAGTTTGCATGATTATGTTTTATAAAGCAAGTTTTGTACTTCCATTTATTAGGAGCTTTTGTACAAATCTTTTACCAAGTTTTCTACCTTATATCTTACATATATTAATTCCTTTAGAAGTCCATAACACTTGTCCAAATGAAATCCATATCCTCATGATATTTTTATACATAAACTTGTAATTAACTTTCAATACAAAATAATTTACAAACTAAACTCATAAATCAACTAGTACTTATGTTAAGTGTGTACTTCCATTTCATGTATTATCCTTATAGAATTCGAACCTATATATGCCTTGTAATATCTCATTATTTCAGGAAAATAAGCTAGGTGGTGATTAACATATATAAGCAAGCATGTACATAAAATAGACCTTATGGAAATGTAGTGGAATGATGAACATAAGCTTTTACTTAAGCTTAAGCCCAAAGAATCAATCACAAGATCAAACCCTAATTAGTTTCTTGTATGATTCTTGATAAATCACCAACCCAAGGCTTCTAATACAATTAAATGACCTTAGATGTGTTTAGAATGAATGCTTAAATACTTGCAATACTTGTAGCATAATAGGTTTTGGCTTATATTTAGGAGAGTTTTGTGGCTTGGTTATCTTCTTAGTAAATGTAAATGAGAACTAGTATGTATGACTTCCTATATATAGCCCTAGAATAACCTAATACAACCTTAATCAAACCATGGGGTACTAGTGGTTTTAAGGATGGTTTAGGGTACATGATGTAAGAGGTGAGGTACAATTGATTTGCCAATTTATGGAGAATTGGAGTTGTAAGTATACTTGTGTGTAAGATTAAACTAGTTATATAAGACTTAATGGGATGTTTGCATTTTATTTCATGTGTATACACTTGCAACCGGCCACACTTGTTTAATAATGAGGAAATGGGTTAAGTTTTGTGTATTGGGTATAAAAGTGGGTATTTATTTCAGTATAGATAGGTATAGGTGCTTTCGGGTATGCCCGAATGTAATTTATTGCGAAACATAAGCGTTTTACATAACCAATAAAAATTAATTATGAAAAGTTATAAATTATACTCTTAATAATCATATAACACTTGCTTGATGTTAACTTTTATTTGTTTGGTGTCCGTTTACGTTAAATGTTGATTTTTAGTTTACGCGATTTAACTATACGATAATAATTAAAAATGAACACATAAAACTATAAAAATAAATAATGATAGTAATTATGTCAGAAAATGAACTGAAAATGAGAAATGTTACATTTATGATGTGAGATAAAAGTTAATTATATGTACTTCGGTTTCTCTGATTTGGTAAGAAATTCAAGATAAGAGTGTTTATTTTGAGTCGGCATAACACTCACATACAATTAGGGTTAGTCCTTCTCAAGAAAGTGAAAGTGTATTTATAGGGATGTATTTATGGTTTGGCGAGAACCGTTAGATGAGATCTAACGGTCATGGATGACCCGCGTTGGGGTGATCCTATGAAGGAAACAAGAATGACACATAGTTGTGCCTTCTTGGCACTTCGTATGGAGGAACCTTCATACAAGGTACGGTTAGTGTGTCATAACAGAAAATCCGCCGCATTACTTATGCATATATATCAGGTGACTACACGTAGCATTAGTACAATAATCTGAAGCGACAATTGTCTTATATTGTACCAAGTAAAAAGATTATTTAATCGCATTAATCTTTTTTAAACTGACTAAAGAAATCTATACTACTATATAATGTATTTAAGACTTTTTATAAAAAGAAGTCTTAAAAATTTTAGGACAAAAAAACATTACTATAAAAAGAAAGTATTCTTTTCAAGAAAATCAAAAGTTAAATCTATATTTACAGCTATATTATTAAAATACCCTCTTACTTAAAAGTACAATTAATATATCACATAGTATAAAACAATAATGCATAAGTCATCTTTTAAAAAAAATTAAAAGTTAAAGCTATATTTACAATTATTTAATGCACAATATATTAACTCAACACATATAATTAAGAGTAAAGTACATTTTTTGTCCTTGTGGTTTGGTGCGTTTTTCACTTTTGGTCCAAAATTCAAAAACTTTATGGGTTTAGTCCAAAAGTGATACTTTTGTTTCACTTTTAGTCCAAAAGCATGTTTTTTTATCCTTGTGGTTTGGTGAGTTATTCACTTTTGGTCCAAATTTTCAACATGTTTGGACTGAAAGTGAAACAAAAGTATCACATTTGGATTAAAAACAAAAAATTTTGGACCAAAAGTGAAAAACGCACTAAACCACAATGACCAAAAATGTACTTTACTCTATAATTAATGATATTATTAAAATACCCTATTATCTAAAAGTACAATTAATATACCACACACTACAAAACAATAATGCATAAGTCATCTTTTTCTTCTTCTATAAAATATCACTAAATAAAATTTACAAATCATTAATGATATTATTAAAATATTCTCTTACTCAAAAATAAAATTAATATACCACATGGTACAAAAAATTCTGTATAAATCATCTTTTTTTAAACACACACTAAATAAAATTTACAAATCATTAATGATATTATTAAAATATCCCTTACTAAAAAGTACAATTAATATACCGCATGGTACAAAACAGTCATGTTATCATATTTTTCTCCTCTTTAGAACACCATTAAATGAAATTTACAATTCATTAATCACATTTTTAAAATACCCCTCACTCAAATGTACACTTAACGAGGCATGCAGACCCGTGCGATGCACACGGGCTATATCTAATTGTTGATTGCGCATGAGTTGTATCTAATAGTTCACTGCGCACCGTCTTGTTCATCTTGTCTTTGCAATTAAGGAACACTAATTAATTATGTAATATAATTATTAATGTTGAATTAATTATTTTATATATCAAAAGTTATAACGAGTACTCAAACCTTGCTCTTCATGGGTTCCTTCAAAGAATGCTTAACAGGTTTTAGACTCTGATATGATGTCAAAAAGCTTTTACCATGAACTCAATCTTCACAGCACAACTGGAACATTATAACAAATTCCACTGCTAGTGAGGAAGCCAAAAGCCCAAGAAACATTCATTTTAGCTGCAAAATAGGATGAGATAAAAAATTTAACAACACTAATGGAATGAGTTAGATATATCATGAAAACACAAAACCAAATGAAATTTATCAAACTTATATACCAACAGATGGATAAAATCGTTTTTGTTCTAATTCAAGTGATCATAATGACGCACTTGAGATCTTAAATGGGCACAAAGTATAAAATCAAAAAACTTCCTTTAATCCTACAAAATAAGTTCACATTGAGCAAAGGCCATGAAAGGGCATGAAAATGAAGTGCTAAAACAGTCTAACTCTATCTTATTATACTGATTGTCTTGTACTTTGTTTGTGTAAAATATTGGCATTGCCCTTTGTTTTTTGTCATATAAAAACAAGGATTAGAAGTTATCTTATATTGTAGTTTGATAGGTGCTCAGATGGAATATACTACATGTGTTCTGGTTTAAAATATTTTTTTGCACCTTTCGTATACGTTAGGACGAACATGCAATTTAGCAAATTTAAGGACGGATTTATGCAATTTACTAATTATATAGAGTAAGATTTACAAGAATAATTCCACCTTGAATTTTAAATACAAAATGTATTCAGGATGCTGCAACCTAAATCGGGCTATCCACTATACAAAATTTTCAAACATACAAAATGTATTCATATTGCTGCAACCTAAGCTATTCCAAATTCGTAGCAGTTTCTTAGTCGAGTCTCCTTCGGAAATAGAATGACATCTTTACCTTTTATATTGTTCATGTGTTGGTCTTCACTTGCTAACAGATTCTGCCATACCCTACATATAACACCACGCATCAGCTTTTTACATGATCATATAACCATCACAAGTTTACCAAAAAGTGTGAGAGTTCCTCAAACCTTTGGTTTCTTTCTAAAAACTTTAGAATTCCCTTTTGTGACTTGGTAAATACCATAAAAAGGTAAAGACAGTAGAGTATGAAATGAATGTGTTAAAAAATTAAAGAACATTAAAAGCATCAATTCATAGATTTAATACCACAAGAATTTACCTTGAATATCATCATCATTCTAGAGGTTAAAAGACCAAATCATCTTTTCGTTCGTTGCTGGACCCTACCGACTAGGAATTTCTTCAAGTTCTCGGATGCGTCATCGAGCACGTTTTTAGGCATCACCAATTTCTTGCACACCAACTAAAAAAGTCCATTTTAGAAACAACCATGTACTAAAAAAAGAATTGGAGAGGAGAGAGAGCAAACAAAAATATTATAAAAATTAGCAAAATCCATATATGGAGAACTCGTACAGAATATATCATAATAATAGTATCGTTTCTATAATTCTATAGCAATGAAAAGATTCAAATTGTTTCACTTTCAATGTCATGAGTCGTGACACTTTATTTTGGAGGAAACAGTAGCAGTGTATACAAAATTAGTGGAATTATGGTTTGTGGATTATATAGGAAATTAGAAAAGTTGATTCCCGCCACTCAAAGTTTCAAGCGATTGAAATATTGATATCTGCCTCTAATTTCATTGGTTGAGACATGGAGTACCTCATCACACGATCTTTTAAATTGATTTGAATTTTATGAAGAACTATAAGTGCGAGTTTAAAATTTTTTAATTTAGAGTTCTCCCAAAACTAGAAATAAAAAGTATAAACATATTAAACAAAACTAAAAAAAGTATGCTTTTTATTATCTATTTTCAACATAATATAGTTCGTCGTTGTTTGAAGTTATTAGAATTTTACTTATTTATTTAATTTTTTTATTTTTTTTTAGAACGGCTTGTTAGTTGATTTGTTGTTCAGGATGCAGCTGGTTGAATCCAATTGAGATCTCCCCTAGCCAAACATCCCCTCCCATGCCCCTAAGGAATCTTGGTGGCCAACTGAGATAGCCCATAATTTAAATTCTGATCTTCTATAAAGTTATTGTTAGAATAAACAATGGTTTATTATCAAAAAAATATTGTTTGTCAAAATTTGTAGTGGGCTACAAACTACCAGTCACCGCAACGCGCACATATCTTGCTAGTACTTAATAGATGAGAAAGGAACTTTGTTAAAATAAACATTTCTCTAGTTATAAGATTAAAGATATAGACTCATGTCTATATGCGTAGTAGAGATATACTCATCATAGATTTCTAAAACCAATTATTTCTAGTTAGCTTTTGTTAACTCATGATACCTGAAATTAAATGTTGTTCCTTTTAGGTGAACAGGAGTATGGTGGCGGTGGTGGCTCGCCACAGTTGACGTGGCTTCGCCACAGCCTTCGCCACCACACCACCACCGCTCGCCATAGCCCAAAACAAACCTATTCACCATAGTCACGACGTGGAAAAAGACAAATGAAAACATATGTAACCGTTGCAAAAAAAACACAACAGCTAATTTTTTTAATTTTCATGGTTAATGCGTAAATCATGTTATCATTTTTCTCCTCTTTAAAACACCATTAAATGAAACTAGATGAATACCCGTGCATGCATGGAAAATCTCTTGCGGCTGATAATTAACGATATGCAATATTGATAATGTTGTGGCTTTGTACTTAAATGCGAGAAATTCTTAACATAAATGAAATTGCAAACACTTGTAAAATGCAAGAAAATCTTAACTTGTATCAAACAAGACATTCAGTTAAATTGAAAGTGAAACATTACATCATTATGAGATAAAATCTAACAGCACACGTTATCCGTCGTGTAAAACTTCTTGGTACACGACATTTAAGGTGTAGACTCCTCCTTGATCAAACTCTTTTTCTGGTTTGAATATCAAACATAATAATTTGAAACCCAGTTCTACCCATGGTTCAATCGGTTTTGGTCAAAAAACAGGTCAAATTAAACCTTTTTTATTGATGAGGAAATGGGTTAATTTTTGTGTATTGGGTATAAAAGTGGGTATTTGTTTGAGTATAGATGGGTATTGGTGCTTTCGTGTATGCCTAAATTTATTTTATTGCGAAACGTAAGCGTTTTACGTAATCAATAAAAATAAAATATGAAAAGTTATAAATTATACTCTTAATAATTATATAACACTTGCTTGACATAAACTTTAACTTGTTTGGTGTCCGTTTACATTGAACATTGATTTTTAGTTTACGCGATTTAACTATAGGATAATAACTAAACGCGAACGCGTAAAACTCTAAAAATAATAAATGATAATAATTATGTCAGGAAATGAACTAAAAATGAGAAATGTTACATTTATGACGTGAGATAAAACTTAATTATATGTACTTCGGTTTCTCTAATTTGGTATGAAATTCAAGATAAGAGTGTTTATTTTGAGTCGGCATAACACTCACATACAATTAGGGTTAGTCCTTCTTAATAAAGTGAAAGTGTATTTATGGTTTGGTGAAAACCGTTAGATGTGATCTAACAGTCATGGATGACCCACGTAGGGGTGATCCTATGAAGGAAACAAGAATGACACATAATTGTGCCTTCTTGGCACTTCGTATGAAGGAACCTTCATACGAGGGACGGTTAGTGTGTCATAACGGAAAATCCGCCGCATTACATATGCATATATATCAGGTCACTACACGTAGCATTAGTACAATAACAGTCTAAAGCGACAATTGTCTTATATTGTACCAAGTAAAAAGATTATTTAATCGCATTAATCTTTTTTAAACTGACTAAAGAAATCTATACTACTATATAATGTATTTAAGACTTTTTATAAAAAGAAGTCTTAAAAATTTTAGGACAAAAAAACATTACTATAAAAAGAAAGTATTCTTTTCAAGAAAATCAAAAGTTAAAGCTATATTTACATCTATATTATTAAAAATACACTCTTACTTAAAAGTACAATTAATATATCACATAGTATAAAACAATAATTCATAAGTCATCTTTTAAAAAAAAATAAAAGTTAAAGCTATATTTACAATTATTTAATGCACAATATATTAACTCAACACATATAATTAAGAGTAAAGTATATTTTTTGTTCTTGTGGTTTGGTGCGTTTTTCACTTTTGGTCCAAAATTCAAAAACTTTATGGGTTTAGTCCAAAAGTGATACTTCTGTTTCACTTTTAGTCCAAAAGCATGTTTTTTTATCCTTGTGGTTTGGTGAGTTATTCACTTTTGGTCCAAATTTTCAACTTGTTTGGACCGAAAGTGAAACAAAAGTATCACATTTGGATTAAAAACAAAAAATTTTGGACCAAAAGTGAAAAAAATCGACCGCTTAACCCCTCCCCTTTCCCTAAACCACATTTATTGTACCAACAAAAAAAAAAAAAAAAAAAAAAAATAATGTACTTTACTCTATAATTAATGATATTATTAAAATACCCTTTTATCTAATTGTACAATTAATATACCACACACTACAAAACAATAATGCATAAGTCATCTTTTTCTTCTTCTATAAAATATCACTAAATAAAATTTACAAATCATTAATGATATTATTAAAATATTCTCTTACTCAAAAATAAAATTAATATATCACATGGTATAAAAAATTCTGTATAAATCATCTTTTTTTAAACACACACTAAATAAAATTTACAAATCATTAATGATATTATTAAAATATCCCTTACTAAAAAGTACAATTAATATACCGCATGGTACAAAACAGTCATGTTATCATATTTTTCTCCTCTTTAGAACACCATTAAATGAAATTTACAATTCATTAATCACATTTTTAAAATACCCCTCACTCAAATGTACACTTGTTGATTGTTGATGCACACGTGCTATATTTAATTGTTGATTGCGCATGAGTTGTATCTAATAGTTCACTGCGCACCGTCTTGTTCATCTTGTCTTTGCAATTAAGGAACACTAATTAATTATGTAATATAATTATTAATGTTGAATTAATTATTTTATATATCAAAAGTTATAACGAGTACTCAAACCTTGCTCTTCATGGGTTCCTTCAAAGAATGCTTAACAGGTTTTAGACTCTGATATGATGTCAAAAAGCTTTTACCATGAACTCAATCTTCACAGCACAACTGGAACATTATAACAAATTCCACTGCTAGTAAGGAAGCCAAAAGCCCAAGAAACATTCATTTTAGCCGCAAAATAGGATGAGATAAAAAATTTAACAACACTAAGGAATGAGTTAGATATATCATGAAAACACAAAACCAAATGAAAGGTAAACAGAAAGGTATATGCTAAATATCCAAAAGTATGACCATCCTCCACTTATAAGCAGAAAGGTAAGCTCAATATGATGATCTTCAAACCAGCTAAAGTGGCAGAGCAGTAAAGGAAAGAATGTACAGATGATGAATGCAACATATTTGCATAAAGAACGGACATTAAAACTTTGTAGCAGAGGAGCTATTAGATATAAAATTGAGTGAGTGAGTTAGCACACCAAAGGAGTGGCATGCACGTATAAAAGATTATGGATGGTCTTAAAATTTGGTATTAGAACACTTAGGTGACTAATGTTTTATGCGTTCTTTTTTCCTTAAGCGCTCCTCTAATTCTTTCTTTAGCTTCTCTTTCTCTTCCCTTTGCTTTCTTTCCCCGCCTTCTTTATGCTTTGCAAGGTCCTCTTGTATTTTACTTACATGGTTTGGGACCTTCTTTGCTAATGGTTTTTCCCCTGATGTCGTCGTTGCCGCAACCTTCTTTTCATTCTCCTTATCCTTTTTCTTTCTATTCTTTTTAGCATCTTCAGTTATTGCATTTCCATTACCAACTTTGAGGATTTATCTGTTTCCAGGTTGATTTAGTAAAAATAATACTGACAGGTGGAGTTTAAGGTTTTAAGATACAAATTTGAATTTTGAAACGCGAAAGTGATTCGGGTCAATCTGACCTCTTTCAAAGTTAACCTTTCTAACCTATTACTTAAACTACCCAACCCACCCATTATTTCTACCTCTGAACTAAACCCTATGAATTAAAGGTACAAAAATCCTCTCTCCTGTGAAAGGCACAGTTAATCCATACACTAAAGTAGTCTACACAAAGAATCTCGACAAGAAGTATTTCAAGTCTAATAGTTTTGATTACATTATAGTTGTGGTAAGAGAGCCACCATACGCTGAGACTTTTGGTGACAATTCAAATCTTACAATTTCAGAAATGTATCTCGGTCAATCAAATGTGCGGCGGTCCAATCACTGGGTGACCAGTGGCGGTGCAGCCATTTATGGATACCATAAACACACTTGTAGCAGCTTGGCTTCTTGGACAAGAAGGCCAAGGTGTCGCCAACATTCTGTTTGGAGACTATGGTTTCACAAGAAAGCTGGGACGTACTTGGTTTAAGTCGGTTGATGAATTACCCATGAATATAGAAGACCTAGATTATGACCCATTGTACCCGTTTGGGTTTGGACTAACCACAACACGCACTAAGGCCACATAAAATGTCATCTATATGAATGTGTATTTGTTTATATTGATTGAGATGAATACAATAGGATACATATATAGTATGCATAATGGGCCTAACCTAGTTACATACAAATACAAAGAAGGCCATGGGCCGTATAGACTATTAACAGCCCCCCACAGTTGGAGCGGGAGATGAACGAACGCTGTACGAAACTCATCAAATAAGTAGGTAAACCTTTGGTGAAGATATCCGCATACTGATAACGTGACGGGACGTGTAGAACCCGTATAGCACCGGTAGCAACAAGATCCCGAACAAAGTGAATGTCAATCTCGATATGCTTCGTGCGTTGATGTTGCACGGGATTAGAAGAGAGATAGACGGCACTCACATTGTCACAATAGACAAGTGTAGCAGTGGCTAGAGGTGTATGAAGTTCACGTAATAGATTACGTAACCAGCAAGTTTCAGCAACCGCATTGGCAACACCCCGATACTCAGCCTCAGCACTAGATCGAGAGAGAGTAAATTGGCGCTTCGATGACCAGGAGAGAAGATTGTTGCCAAGAAAAACACAATAACCAGAGGTTGATCGACGAGTAGTGGGACAACCCGCCCAATCCGCATCTGAGTAAGCCACTAAAGATGACGTCGTAGAGGAATAAAGCTGTAATCCATAGGACAAGGTGCCACGCACATACCGTAAGATCCTCTTGAGAGCAGAGAGATGAGGCTCTCGGGGGTCATGCATAAAGAGACAGACCTGCTGAACAGCATATGAAATGTCAGGCCGGGTAAAGGTGAGATACTGTAAGGCCCCAGCTAGGCTGCGATATAATGTAGAGTCAGAAATAGGAGCACCATCTGCAGAAAGTTTGGAGTCCGTGTCAACAGGTGTACGACACGGTTTACAATTAAGCATACCAGCCCGATCAAGAACCTCAGTCGCATACTTTTGTTGAGATAGAAACATCCCCGAAGCATTACGAGTCACAGAAATGCCCAAGAAATAATTAAGTGAGCCCAAATCAGTCATGGAGAACTCTGCATGAAGAGAAGTGATAATCTGCTGTAACAGATCAGAAGAAGATGCAGTCAAAACAATATCATCAACATATAAAAGCAAGTAAGCAGTGTCTGCCCCCTGTCTGTAGATGAAGAGTGAAGAGTCACAGCGACTATGATGAAACCCAACCCGAGCAGCATAAGCCGCAAATCTCTGAAACCAGGCCCGAGGGGCCTGTTTAAGCCCATAAAGAGATCTCTGGAGAAGGCAAACATGATCTGGATGCTGCGGATCCCGGAAACCAGGAGGTTGGTGCATGTATACAGTCTCTGATAACGATCCATGTAAAAAGGCATTCTTGACATCAAGCTGGTGAACCGGCCAATGTCTAGAAATGGCTAGACTGAGTACTGTCCGAATAGTAGCCGGTTTGACAACCGGACTAAATGTCTCATCCACATCAATACCTGCAAGTTGAGTGCTACCATTTGCAACAAGACGAGCCTTGTACCGACTGAGGGTACCATCAGCGTTATACTTATGCCGAAAAAGCCACATAGAACGAACAATGTTCGCGTCCGGTGGCCGAGGCACAAGAATCCAAGTATTATTTTTAATTAAAGCAGTATATTCATCAAGCATAGCACGATACCAATTTGGGTCACGAAAAGCAATTGGATAGGACTTAGGAATATGTGATATGGTGGACACGTGTAAGTTAAAACGTTGAGTGGGACGATTAGTACCGACACGAAAGTGAGTGACCATGGGGTGAGTCGAGGTGGGATTATTGTGGTTGTGTGTAGGAATAGTTGTTTCAGTGGATGCGTTTGATGTGGGTTGGACGTGTCCAAGAATGTGTACGAGGGTGAGTCATGAGGAGTCATAGATCCATATGGGAAAACTGTCTCATCAAATGTTACATGACGGGATAAGATGATTTTGTTCGTGTTTAAGTCTAGGCATCGATATCCGCGGTGATTTGTCGGATATCCCAGAAAAATTACGGGTGTAGCCCGTGGTTCAAGTTTGTGATTTGTGTGAAGATGAGGATAGCAAAGGCAACCAAAAACACGAAGATCCGCATAGTTCGGTGTTGTTTTAAAAAGGCGAGTGTGAGGTATTTCATTGTTGATGGCGGTGGAGGGTAAGATGTTCAAGAGGTAGGGAGTATCGGTTGCTTAGACCGGAGACGCATCTCCTCAGTCGTGACCATGGTGCGAACAGTTGCTAGGTCAGGAAATACAAAGAAGGCCATATATAGTGTGCATAAGGGGCCTAACCTAGTTACATACAAATACAAAGAAGGCCATGGGCCGTATAGACTGTTAACAGTGACAATCTCATCTATAGGGGTGTTTGGGATTGCGTTGGCAAGCTGATTATATGATTATTTCATTTTCAAAACGCAATAATCCAACTAGTGTTTGGATAAGAAAAGTAGAAAAGTGCTTATCTGTGTTTTCAAAACGCATTTTCTAAAAGCAGGTTGCTAGCATGCTACCTGTTATTGTAAAGCGCAGGTATGCAAAACCTTTTTATTGAATGTTTCTTTATCAAACTACCTTTAAATATATTATAAGTTCTTTGCAATTTCAGTCATCATCACTTCCGTTACCAATCTTATTCCTACAGATCTTCAAGTAAATAGATGATTTTCCAGACTTTAACTTCTTCAATCTGTGGATATCATTCCTAAATCGGATACACGATCACCGCCTTGAAATCTTAAGTCAACATGTTTGATTCAGTGAAGTGTATTGAGTTCACAAATGTTTGCAGACATCAACAAGTACTTTTACTATACCACTATTCTTTTTCTCAATGTTTTGAAACCCGGTTCGACCTGGCCGGTTCAACTGGTCGAACCGGTTCCGGCTTTAATACCGGGTCAAAATAAACGGGTTTTTAAGAATTCAAAACCCAGTGTGACCCGCCGGGTTTTGTCAGTAAATCTTTTATATGTGTTCCACATTGCTTTTTATAAGTTTTTTAAGGCTTTGAAAGCTGTTTGGACAGGTTTTTATGGTGTTTTAAACACTTTCTATATGCTATTTGGACAGCAGAGAAATCGGCATTTTGGACAGGCTTATATGGTGTTATAACAACTTTTATATGTTGTTTGGACATAGCCTTTACATGGCTGTTTCAAAACATGTTTTTGCAGCAATGACATGCTCTTTATTTAGAAATCAATTACATGTTTGTACGTTATTTTTTAACAGCAATTACAGCTTTTATATGCTGTTCCAACACAGTGTTTTACAGCAACCATGTTATTTTTCCAGGAATTACATTTTTGTATGCTGTTTTTTACAACGATTGGCAATTAGATACTTTTAAAGGTTTGTATGTTGTTTTTCCGAGCAATTACATGCTGTTTGGACATCAAAAAGTTGGATGTTCGGACAGGTATATATGCCTTAATCTTAGAGTAGTTCCTAACATTTAAAACTCTAAATGAGACTATAAGTATGTTAAACAGAGCATGAGCATGATATTATACTCTTTGATGCAGGATATTCTCTGCAAGTCGAATTGTCTAACTGTGAAACTGATCAGAGGCTAATAAGTTACTAGGATTTTTTTTGTCATCAGGTCAATATACAAGGTTAACGTCTTTTTTTATCACTTTGCAGGGTTCAAGTTGATGAGGACTAGAATTAAAAAGCATTTTCCAAAAACAGTGGGCCATTTCAAATGATACTCAAGTTCAGTTACTAATTGGATGATACTTGTAAAGTCGTAATATTGTGGTAATTTATTTTTAGCCGGATTCACTATATCTCCATCATTGTCTTGACGTAAAATTTGGTATTATCATTATCTTAGGTTCATTCCCTCATGTACTCACATATTTCGGACACCATGTAGCTGGTGTTGTTGCATTGGAAACACTCGTATTGTCTTGACATCACTATCTTGTGTGCTCATTTAACCATGAACAATGCTATCACATTGTCATATATCTTCCCAGAAAAAAAAAGGTAAGGTAAGGTAACACCCAATACCGTCTTCCACGGGTGATGGGTCCCAATACCGTCTTCCAAGGTGTATGGGGGAGGTTGAGACGTAGACAGCCATACCCCTACCTAAGATAGAGAGGCTGCTTCCGGTTCTACCAAAGGTAGAAAAGGACCTCCGGCCTTGCAAGGAGTGAGGATCGAACCCTTGACCTCTGTAGGGTCATATATCTTCCCAGCGCTTCTCTTAATTCTACTTATTGGTTGCTAGCTATTTCCAAATATACACATTTGGACATGTTATTTCAACTGGAATTGTAGATATGTTATTGGAGTTGTTACTCATCAAGTTTTACTAAGTAACCTAAGTTAATGTAGCGACCTTTTTTTGCAATTCTATTGGAAGAAATGCTATTTGGTAATTTCGATCATGTATTTAGTTTCAGGAAAATGTTGACAAATGGGTGTCAAAGTCACACATGATATGATGCAGCACCTCAAGTACTTGGATGCAACAGCGATAACATGAAACATGCTTCAGTAATCTAGAAGACATCTTGTCTGGGAACTTGCTTGTCATGAGCTTTCTCATTTCTCCATTTAGTAGGTTATAGATGATTTTTATTTTGCTCCTTTTTGTAAAGAACGTTATTGTAGGTAGATTGTTGACATAAAACATGTTGTAAGTTCGGTTCAAATATTACATTAATGTGAATCAGTATTTTGAATTTTCAATGTACATTATTAGTTTTACCAGCTATTTAAAAGTAGTTATAGCACAAATTGAGCATTTGTTTTTGTTCGACTCGAACGGTCAAACCATTTTCGGTCGAAAAAAGGGGCTAAAATAAACTGGTTCTTCGAAGCTTGAAGCCACGTTTGACTTGCCGAGTTTCATGTGACCCAAGTCAACCCGGTTCACCAAAGTGGTCCGTGTATGATATTTTCTTTTAATTTTATTTTTAGAAATATATGATAAGTTTGGATTGATCATGGTGATGCATAATGTTGTTTTAAAGTTTAAGGGCCCGTTTGTTTTGTGGGTTTTCTGCCTTAGGAATACAATGATATCCTAAATTAATTGTTTGGTTGATCATATATAAATAAAGTAATGGATTCATTTAGAAAAAACTCATACCATGTCCATCTAGTGGGTTTTGTAGATACCCTCTGACAAAACTTTTTCCTACCATCATTTCACAATTTTTCGTTTACCTTTTTTGTTCTTATTCGTATAAGTTTGAAAGTCAAACTATCAACATTAACAATTAATTATAAATTATTTATAATATTATAATAATTATATATTTTCTCTCTCCTTCTTTTCATTCATACCGATACCGATTTCTAAACCCATCTACAAACCAAACGGGCCATAAACTTTGTATTCTTGTTGAATTATATATGTAGGGTATTGTATAATATATGTTATGAACCTATTACGTAATTGGTTTTGAATTTTCAGGTTTTCTGTAATTTTGGTATTGTATATTAAAGGTTTTAAAGGTGTTTGGTGAGACGAAATATTGCAATCTACTTAAATGCAAAACCTGGCGGTCAAACCAATTGAACCGGTGACTCGATCGGGTCGATTTGAAAACTGGTTTTTAAAACATTGTATGGCAGTCACCACCTTTTTTTCTCTCTAACACGTATAGCTTGTGACAAAATATTTCGTCACTAAACTCACTAACGGCAGTTAGCTATGCCCGAAGGAGAATTTTTTACTGATGACTGTCATTATATTAATGACAAATTACAGTGACAAAAAAACTCGCCACAACACAATTTTTGTAACTTTTTAACTTTGTGACGGAGTAGTGATGACAAGTGACGACCTTGATTTTTGTGACTAAACCTGTTTAGTGTCAATTTTGTCGTTGTCGCCAAAGCCTTTTTTCTTGTAGTTATTTAGGTATGTTAATTGTTTTTCTTAGTTGTTAGGGTTTATTACTATAATAAGTTGTAAGTTTTAGTTGAATTTGATTGATACGAATTTCAAATACCTTCTCATTTCTATGTGGTATGAGAGCTAATAACCATGATTCTGGATTGAATGGTGATTTAACAACCGAAGAAACCATACTATTTTAGGTTCGTCAATTTTTTGTTTATTTGTTAGGAGTTTTATTCAATGTTGCAAAAATCATGAATCGTTAGCCGGGCGGTCGACCACCGTAATCGGTCTAGGCGGGATTAATCGGATTGATATTTCTATCAAAATTTGTGTATTTTCGGCAAGTTTTGTGTATTTTCAGCGAGTTTTAAGTATTATTGGCAAGATTTTTTTTCTAAAAAATAGCTTGTAATAAATTTAAACAGTTACTATAAGTGATCAAACAGTGAGTTTTAGGTATTTTCGGCTAGATTAGAAGGTTTCTAGAAAGTTTGACGACCGTTGATCGCCGTTGACCACGGTTGACCTATTTGTTTGACTCAGTCACATGAATCGGCAAGGTTGGTAGCCTTGTAGCGCCTAGGCGACGATTAATCGGTCTTGTAGACCTTTTTTTTGCAACACTGGTTTTATTACTTTCCTATATAAGCTATTGTAAGTTGTTATTTATAGTTGAGTATGATTAATACAATTTTTGTGGTTTTTTTATATGCTAATTGTAGATAGATGAACTTTAACTCCTCGGCTAATCTTTCTCATTCACTGCCCATTTGTTGAAAGATTCGAATGAAAACTACTCCAAAAAAAAAAAACAATTTGTTGGTTAATCCCATACTTGGGTGGTGATATCTTACTTAACCCATACTTGTGTTGGCCTTACAAGTTGCTAAGCCAATTGCTTATGTAAAATTGGTGATTATCAAAGAAACTTTAGTGCGGGTGGCGGGTCAAATAATATGGGTTTGGATTACGTCAAGGGCGGATCTATATGCATGGTAGGGGGCATCAAATTTTTTTTGAGCACACAAAGTATATAGAAAAAAGATTAATTGGTAGGTAAATGTTCATTGCCCCCACACAAATCTTAAAAGTGCCCTCCACGCTCCTGAAAATTATCGAAAATCAAAGTGCTAATAAATGTCAAAACTGTCGAAAAATTGCTGTTTTAGTATGCTCGTCGGAATAAATGAGAGAGGAAGAAGAAATGGGGAAGAAAGGGTGATTGGTTGGTTGGGAAATGGGAAAGTATGGTATTTGGAAAGTGGTTAAAGAATACAAAAGTCTTCCCATTCATTAATTAATATTTCACTGTGTAGTACTCCCTCTTAAAAAAAGTGTACATCTTACTATTTATGTTTGTTCTAAAAAAAGTGTCCTGTTTTTATTTTAGGATAGTAATAATGACTTATTTTTCTAGTTTACCCTTATAATTAAAACATGCATTAATTACTCATTCCTAATTTATATAGGTAAAAATGACTTTTTATCAATCAAAACTAGCATTAATTACACATATCATAATTTGTCTAATTTTTGTTTGTGGACACTTTTTTTAGGGACGGAGGGAGTATATTTATTAAAATAGTCCCACTATTCAATTTTATAGTACTAGTAAATATTATTTGCATTTTTATACAGTGCAGTTAAGAATACTCACCCAAATGTTATTTGCATTTTTAAAAAGAGTACAAGACTGAATCGAATAGTCACTTTGAAGTAGTAATGTTTATGCATGTTTTTCATAATCTGTAAGAATTAAATTTTAATTAAGATATGATATACTTTTTTTGTTCCTTTTAATCATCGAAGTAAAGTTACTTTGTTGCGTTTAATCACGCACGACCCGACCCGACCTGAGTTGTTTCAAGTTACATTAAAAAAAATTACACGATGCCCCACGTGATCAAGTTTTCTGGTTCCGCCACTGGATTACGTTAACCATCCATATTCAAATTTTCATTATTATTCTTCATATACTAGTTTTAAACCTTCATGTGTGCATAGAGTTGTGACATAAGTCACGCTAAAGGGGTCCAAACTACTATATATTTGTGTATTTTTATTTAAAAAATAATTATAAATAATTCATAATGGTCATCTTCATTTTTATTGTACGAAAAATAAAATGATAAATACACAAAAATTTAAATAATGATTCGTTAATAGAATACGACTAATTATTATTATTAAAAATTCATATGAAAAACTTGTCACTAGATATTAAGTTACAAAATATAACTACTGTGATATATATTTAATTAGAAGATTAAGAAATTTACAAAGTTCCTAAGAAAGTGGTATATAAAAGAAATTCATAAAACTTGTCACTTACATAGATATCCATACTTATTAGCCAATTTGCAATAAAATATTTTCCCCATCGCTCATCGTCTTTGACAAAAGGTTATAGACTTGTATTTTGGGTAAATTTGGAATTTTGATATTCAGGGTAAATATGAAATTATCCCTCGGAATTAAAATTATAGCCAACTAATAAAGCGACAAATTTAATCATTTGATATATGTTAAGCTAATTAACTAACTAGCATTGGTTTCGACAGGTTAAGGAGAGTGTCTGGATTACTTTAACCCACAATAATATATAATTTTTTCGTCAAATATATGTTAAATATGATTGCAAAACTTAGATCATATATAGCGAATGCGGGATTCAAGAATATAGAAAATATGGTCTCTTTGATTGTATAGAAAGATGGAAGAAGAAAAACCGTCTTACCACTTTTTGATGTTCGAGTTGAAGCTCCAACGCTTTCTCAAGTCTCGTGACAATGTCATTAATATTTGGGCGCTGCATTCGTTCTTCGTTCAAGCAGTCATACGCTGTTTCCGCGAATATGTGGAATGATTGTGAGTCCATTTGTTTCCATAGATCCCTATCAATTATTTCATGGAGTTTCTTCTCTCCATAATGGGTAATGGCCACCGGAGCCAAATACTTGTTAGTGTCGTTGGCTATTCTTGATTCCCTGCCACACAGTAGTTCAAACAATACTATCCCAAACGAGTACATATCTGACTTGTGGTGTGCACTTTTAGTCTCTAAATATGTTGGGTCTGTATACCCCTCCCTATCCCAAACTTTATCAACACGGAATGAATGATGCCTCTCAGATGCTTCAATCTTCATGGAAAGTCTAAATTCAGATAACTTGGGTTCCCAATTATCATTTAAAAGAATTGTCTCACTGTTGATGTTTCGATGTATAACGCTAAAATAGCGGTGCTCGTCATAATGAATGTAGCTCAATGAATGCGCAAGGCCAACACATATCTTCAATCTTTGCACCCAGGTCAAAAACATCGAGTAACTTAAGTAGTTACAAAGACTTCCGTTGATCTCCAGCTTGATAATGATGATTTTCTCCCCATTCTCGTCACAAAACCCAACTAATGAAACCAGATTTTTGTGCTTGAGACTAGAAAGCATTGAAATCTCCATCCAGAACTCTTGTTCTTTTTCTGCATCCCTTTTTTTATTTAACCTGCAAGCAGAGATATTAATCAGCACCCGGAACACTATTGAACTCTCCCAGTGCTCATAAGATTTCAAATCACAATATCCATGAATATTTGTCTTCATCAATGTTGTTCGGTGGCAGAGCAGTAGTTTTCATTGGGATTTTTATGTGAGCAAAGTCATCATGATTGATGAAGACATAGTAGTGTATGTATCTGTTTGTTTTCTGAAAAAAGTGTTTGGTATGTTAAAATGAGAAGCGAAGGAGTGTTTGAGTGATACGCATAAATGTGTTCGGTTTGTGTTTGTATATACAGAAGATGAAGATGTGGATAAGCGTGTGGGGTTCCATGTTATCTTTAATGTATGGATGTCTGGTAATTGCATTATTAAAGTAGACTATTCACTTTTTGACAATTAATAATATTACACAAATAGTCTCTAGCGTCTTTCAAAGTTTGACAATTAATAACAGATTAAGTCCATGGATAGGTAATCAAACTTTTAAACAAAAGTTTCAATGTTACTGCGAACTGTTAAAAAATACAAATATTAGGCTCTGAAATTTATTATGACTTGTTTTTAAAATAGGATAATTATGACCATTTTGAGGGCAAGAAAAACACACTTTATCACGCGCTATCACATACTATGCTTATATATTAAACCATCACACTATAATTTTTTCCCAACAGCAGAAAACATATAAACACATGCTTGATACACATAACACAAATACATATAAGATTAGAAATTTCATAAGTTAACATCCAGAATCTTACATTAGCATAAAGTTTAATTCCTAAACAAAACACAAAGAAAGCTAACATTCAATACATGTCAAACTACCATATCAGACTACTTAAAATACTGTCGGCTTTAACAACATCATGATCAGCTTCCATATCACACTTTTCTCTTCCCCTTTGCCTTGGCTGCACAACTAATATGTTTTCATGTTTGTGATATGAAACCTTTGGCCTATTATTCCTATGTTATGCAGGCTTGTATATAAAAGTTCTGGCCTGCATATGATCCTATAATAATGTACAGATAAGTATATATGTTCCAAAATACAGCAAAGTCTTTAAATCTTAATCCAACAAGCTTGATCTCTTTGCCAAAACATTAAAAAAATGACATGTGGCATTTTACCTCATCTAATGGCTCATATTTATTTGCCTTTAAACAATAAAACTTCAAACTAATTAATCCCCTCATTTATTAGTATGAAACCTGTTATCCCCCAAATCAGTTTAACCTAAAAAAAATCATGAAATTGAATCAGTGATAACAATCACCACAAAAGTCAATATTGCCTTGAAACGCCTCCTCTCAAAAAAAATTCCCCCATCCAAACATCTACCAAGATCAAAATCAACCCTAACTTTTTTCATGTTAAATCAAACATCTACCAAGATCAAAATCACATTAACAACATTCGAATCAAGTTATTTCGATTCTGTATATTTCAATTCATATCGTCATTAATGTATATGTATTTTTATGTATAGTGATTTATTATAAGATGTTATGTATGAGTTGGAAAAATATACTTCCGAGAAACCTACATCCGAGCATGTATTTACATGTACCGGAAAGTGCCCATTTCGATCCGTTACCAAAGTTACCCCCCCAGGTTACCATTAAATAAGTTGGTGTATGTAGAGGGATGGCTAAATTTTGATACTGAATTAAAGAATATAAAGTTGCTGCCAACATGGGGGCTTTGTAATTGGGACTATATTTCATAATTATCTTTCTTTTGGGTAAAGGGTTTCGCCGGTAAATTTTATTACTTCAAAAAACATTTAAGTACAAAGGATGATGGTGAGTCCCACATCTCTGCTCGTTACATAGGCAAAACTACTTCCTAATAGGAAAGTAGACAAAGTGACTAGACTACTCAAGAAACAATAAACTATTTCTTCCGGCGACCTCGAACTCTTATATCCAAACTATCACATG